>JACWES010000025.1:57236-95085 GCA_025688845.1 Cucumis hystrix
CTACAGATGAATCTTCCGGACTCCGGACTACAGATAGCTCTTCCGGACGGAAGCTGGACCCTTGATAGTTCTCCGGACTCCGGATAAATCCTCCGGACAGGTGACGGGGGATTTTAGACGAACTTGAACTGAAGATCTTTCGAGAAAAAAGAGAGGAAGCCAGAATGAAATAAGTTACTACTATCTATGACTGGCCAGCAGGCGCTACTATATGTATAGAAAAAGGATAGGAGAGAACAAGGGCATCTCATTGATTCTTTCAACCAAAGATTCAGGCGGGATGTCAGCAGATGAAGGGATAGAAGATCAATTTGTCCCTGAAGCTACTTCTTCCTCAACTCTTCTTCTTATAGTTGATGTGATGGAAGTCGGCTATAGCAACTAAAGACTCAGCAAGCGGTTGAATAAATAAGTGCTTGAAGAATGAAATTGCTACAAGAAGTAGAAAGTCTTAGTGAGACTTACCGCGTAGTGGGCGGGAACTTCTCTTGAGTGCCTTAGACTTCGTATCCATGGAGGCTCCAAAAGGAAACCTTCTCTCTCTGGCTTGAATCTCCTTCGCCTATTTTTTGGTCCGAAGGACTGATTATTGAAAGGTAGAAAACTCCTACAAGATCCAGTCCGGAGGATCAAAGTATTTGAGCTTTGAGCCTTTCTTTTTGATTGAATTATAAGGCGCAAAGAATATTGCGAAGCGAAGCGACTGGAAGGCGCAAAGAATATTGCGAGAGGGTACTCGGCTTTCTATTAAGGAGTGCGGAGTCTGAAATCCATATTAGTCCTTCGGATGAAGAACCGAACTTTTACTGAATATGGATAAACAAGTCAGATAGACATTATTTAGGAGGCGCAAAGTTGCGTCCTAGGCTTGATGAATGAAAGCTATAAAAGCAGACCCACTACGCGGTGCCATAAGACAGGTCCGAAGGCCCCATAAGACAGGATAGAAGGATCAATGAAATTTGATGAGTGCAAGGCGCAAAGAATATTGCGAAAAGAGGAGTTGCGAGTCATGATCCCTTTAAAACAGACGTTAGGAGCAAAGAATATTGCGTGGAAAAAAAGCCGCTTAATAGGGGGTGAAAGAGGTCAAAAGGACCGGTCTCGCTCCTTCGCACCTAGTCTGCCCTCCTGGGCCTAGCCAGCTCTATTTGATCTTTGAGCCGAAATATGCAATTACCTACCGCTCCGTGGGAAGACCTATCCGAGTGCCTTCTTCTTCTTCTGCCGATCTCAGTTACCTTGCTTCCTATTTCAGTGACTGATGAAAGATAACTGATAAGGAAATACCCAATTCACTCAATGAATAACTACTCCAATCTCCAGCCCGGAATCTGTCTATCCCTTGTTGGGAAAGCTAGCCTGCTTCAGGCCGCACACTGGGGAAAAAGAGGGATTCCTGCCCAATAAAGAAAGCACTACGCGGATTACTATCAATGAAGGAGATTGATGCTTGATGGGAGTTTTGAGTCAAGAGGAATTCAATCTAAGATAGCTGGTAGCTCGACTCGACCGAGAGAGATCTGATGGAGCCAGCAGCCGAATGGGAATGATCAGTTTGACAGGTAACCTCCTGACTGAGTCAGTAGTTCCAGTTCAAGGGGATTATCCCTTTCTTCAGTCTTCTCTATCGGCTAGATCGGCTAGTCTTGAGTAAGACAAAGAAGTACTACTGGAAAGGAGCTCGACCTTATTAGTTAACGAGGTCTTTTTTCTTCTTTTTGCAGTTCAAAGAATTCGGGAGAGGAGTGAAACTGCTCGACCAGAGGGAGAGGAGTGGTTTCAGTCTTAAATAAGGCCTTGTCGAACTCATCCACGTAAATTGCGATCTGGCTGGGGGCCCTGGCTTCTCACTGATTTTCCTTGGATTTCTATGTCCTGACCTAAAGGTTAGGCTTTTTTCCTTTTCAAAGTAATAGTATTCCGCAATATTCTTTCTCATATTACATTGATCACAAAATCTCTACTCAAAGCCTAAGTCCTAGAAATCTATTATTTTGACACTTTGAACCAGGCTGGATTTGAACGAGGGACGAGGACCCACAGCCCTTTCTTATGATTATAAGGATAAGAACGGCGAAGAGTACAAATACCGCTACAATGAAAAATCAAGCTCCAGATCAGTCGCAATATTCTTTGCGCCTTTTATTTTAGTATTTTAGGCTTTAGTGCGAATGCCGACTAAATGGGAATTGCTTCATGAAAGAAATGAAATACAAAGAGAAGATGATTGCACCCTCTCATCACGAAATTCCCCATTTAGTCGGCATTCGGAATGAACTCTACGATCGACCGGGTATGGGGTATTTGCCTTAACTCTCCGCCTATAGGCCGCTTGCACCAAAATATGAGACTTTTCCACGAGATTCTTCGATCATTCTTTCTCTGGGTTAATATGGATAGTCCTTCTTTCATATTTCATTGAACCTTCTATCCTGGAAGTCGCTTCGGGCCTCCGTAGCTTAATATGGGGCGCAAACCAAAGGCAAAGGACGGCTCGACTTTATAGGTTTAGGAAAGGTGAGCAAGGTTTTTTATGATTTACTTGACTATGAAAAAGATTATTATGAGATGAAATTGAGCAGAAGCTCGACCTCAATGAACAAGGGCACTTATAGATTATTATATATCTGATCCTCTTATTCGCCATTCGCAGAGCTTTATATAAAAAAGAATCTTGTTCATATCTTCTTATTTCATTTTCATAATCTTGAGCACTTTCGCGGGGCGCTAACCTAAAGGGGAAGAAGTACCTGGATAAGTTCTTGTCCCAGTCGCTGACTATTAACGCGTAATGATCAATCTTGCTTGGTTTCGTCGGGAGATCTCTTTCCCATATTTCCAAGGCTAAAAGAAAGAAAAGGCTGATTTCTCGATTTCCTATCCATCCAGTGGCGACTTTCTTACAAGAATGTTTTCTGATCAACCTCAAATTCTTCATGAGTCGATCCGGGAAAGGGCATAATCGGTCCCCCCTTGGTCAAAGGCCGAAGTAGCTAGCTCTCTGTCCTCCTCACCTTGTGATCTGATCTTTTCTCATTACGAGCCCTCTATGTCCTACTCACATAGGCAGGAAATTCTCCCCAACCTTTGAGTCTGATCCGCACCCCTCCCCCACGGTGCGGTGCAAAGAATATTGCGTGGAACTGAAAGGAGCAAGGCTCCATAAGACAGGGATATTGTAAGCCGATATTGCTGTTTTTACCTGAATTACGAAGTTCAAGAAGCCGATCTTGCTTGACCTGAATTACGGAGTTCAAGAAGCGGATTCACCGACAAGAGAAAATACCAGAATTACGGAGGTGCAAAGATCTATGGATAAGGCGCATATTGCGATGATGTACTCGGCTTTCTATTAAGGAGTGCAAGGCGCAAAGAATATTGCCGGACTACCGCACCGTGGGGGATCATGACTCTTTTTTTTAGTGGAATAACTCCTAACTACGGGGTTCGGACGCTCAAAGAATTTGAGGCTAAAATCAAGGCGGTCGATGACTTCTAAATGAATATGGGGATCTGGACGGATGAAAGTAGGAAGTTGAATAGGAATTACCTTCAAAGTCCTTGTAGACGGGAAGTACAATCGGAACTAACTGCCCTAGCTCTTTCTCATTTTCTTTGAATCAATAGGGTGCGCTTAAGATGCATAAAATCAAAAGAGGGAGATACATAAGAGAAATCACGTATTCTCAGGCGGAGGCATCTGTCTCAGAGGTAAGCAAAGAATCGGCAGCGAGGCCTGGGCGGGCCATTACCCGAAGACGTTTTGTCAGATTCACAGTACTCAAGGTCAGAGAAAAATGTATAGGACTGCAAATAAGGTTTCTCTTGAAGTAAGGAGAGAAAGAGTAGCTCGAAGGTGAGGTTTCGGGATCGACTAAAAGGACTCGACCCACTCCATGAAGGAAAGCGGAATTTCATTCCCAGTCGACTGAGGAAGCTGATTTTTCCTCTTGTAAAGGGGCGAGAAGTCCCTAATGGGGTTGCAGACGTTGCCGTGGCCCTTGTTCTTGTTCCAGTTCTTCCCCTATGATTCTGTCTTGCTGGAGAAGTTTATCTATTGCTATTTCCCAAGGCAAAAAGATAGGCTTTTCCCTCAATTCACTGGGATTCTTTCTCACTCCTTTGCTTCTCGAATGTGATTCAACCTTCTTTCTTCCATTTTACCGAGCCGTAGGCTAGTTGTAGAAGGAGAGGAGAGATCTAATTGAGAAGGGACTTACAAGGCGCAAAGAATTTGCGAGCGACAGATGAGTTGAGGGCGAGCCCTTTATTTCATATCCGGGTTTAGGATCAAGATAAAGAGAGAGAAAGAGAAGTTTCATTCGATCTTCATTTTCCCACGTAGCGGTATTTCATTCTTAGACCAAGTTAGACCAAGAGTTTGATAACTCAAATCTCCATGAAGCGTAGAGCCGATAGAGCAGGTATTGTAGAGCAGGAATCGACCGAGCAGCAAGAGAAAGCAGGACCAACTAGGATCAAGGAAGAGAAAGCGGGAGTAGCAAGCAGACGCAGGATAGGCGAACCTCTTCCTTTCACTTAGAGGGAGAAACCCAATTTTTCTTTCTGGTAGAGATGGAGCACAGACAAATGAAGGAAGGAAGCATGGGGGCACCAGAATCAAGAAATTCATTCTTCTTACACTAAGCGGATAGAAGACCTACGAGTTGGTGAGAGACCGGCTTTACCGAGTGGAAGGGGCCCTTCCTTTGCCAAAGGAAGCACATAGTCAAGGTGGGTCTGAATGCGGGGGTTATTCAAGAGGAATGCCTCCAAGCATACTGCCACTAAGAAGATAAGAGAGTGCTTTACCGAGTGGGAGGGCTCCGCTGCTATTTCACAAGGCCTGGGCTCCGTTCTATCTCATCAAAGAAGATAAGGAGTGTCTGGATTAGCAGAAATAATGAAAATAGTAGACAAAGGGAGGCATCTCATCAGAGTCAGCCAGAGAAAGTCATAGACAAGCTTCTCAAATCTCTGGTACTCAACTTCAGAAAGAGAAGAGCTTGATCAACCTCTATTTTGAGATCAATGCCTTCGCCCTTGATTATTCCTTATATCTTCTTTCATCTGAACCGCGGTCTACAATATCCCTGTCTTATGGAGCCTAACGGAGGTGCAAAGAATATTGCCGGATACCTAGAGCGGTACCAAAGCAAAGAGTTTCAGTTAGTCTTCCATGCATACGGAGAAAATCCTTCTACACCCCGGTCAATAGGAATGAGATCTTTCCGAGATAAGTACGAAAGTCAATGAATGAGTCAATGAACAAGGCTAGTCCTCCATAGTATTAGGCTAGAACGACGGAGTTGACTTACGAGGTTGAGTCATGAAACCTTCTTTCATTGAAGTTTCCTAACACATGAAAATCATTCAGGCTAGGCTTTCTTTTCTTTAGGTCTTATTCATGCAAAACTCTTGAGTCAGAGTCAGAGTAAGAAAGACAAGATCCAGATCCAGTCCGTCTCGATCGGGGCGCAGGGGAAATAAAGGGAAGACTTAGAAAGTAGCTCATCCCTCTCTCTTCCGGAATTGAATTTGGATCGGTATTCATAGGCTTTCCCGCCCGCGTAGGGTCTCATTCATTAGTAGGGTCGTCAGCCAGGGACCATTCATTCGGCTAGGGCATGATCTCTTTCCCTTGAAGAATATCGGGTTAGGGTCGGATAGGTGTGAAGCATCTTAGATCGGAGCTCAGTTGAAGAAGACAGAGTTTCCTTGAAAAGGTAATTAGATGAAAGATCGGCTAATTTCAGTGGCTGAAGCCTTTGTTCATTGATTCATGAGTCAGACTGAAAATAGGGGAATTCTATCTTTTTTTAAGTGGAAGAGTAAAGACCCAGAGGTCAGGATAGGTATTCTCATGCATTAGCAGTCTCGGAAGACGGATAAGGATAAAGGGTATCTCATTCTAATGAGCACTATTCTCTTTTTATCTTTCTGTTGAGGCGCGGGTTAACCCCTTGCGGATAGTCCTCCTTCTAATGGACGGTCCTCCGGATTCATCCTGCGGACTACGGACTTCGGACGGTTCATTTCTTTCTCAGGAGCGGACAGCCTTCAACTAAAGACTTTCTTTCTTTCTCCTTTATTAGAATTTCTTTATCCGTAACCCACGTAGCGGTAAAAACTGCAATATCCGCTGATTGAACTCCGTAATTGTGGTATTTTATCCTAGAGCCAAATGAGGTCAAAACTTCCAGATCGGCTGATTGAACTCCGTAACCCACGTAGCGGTATTTTATCCTCTTTTTGTCGGTGAATCCGCTTATCCGCTTCTTTCACTCCGTTAGGCTCCATAAGACAGGCTCAATGTAATATGAGAAGAAGTATGAATCAGTCAGACACCCTTTAATCTGAAATCGACCTTCGGCGTAAGCGACTTCGTACTGCTATAGGCTCTAGTTAGGACTTAGATATTCACACCCCAGAATCAACCTCTTTCTTAGTAAAGAGGGATCGTTCAGTAATTACCTAGTCTTTCGCGAGACTGAAGGTGAACAATCTAAGTTCTCACTCTCCTCAAGCTATAAGGAATCAATCAATCGAAGCGCGTAGTGGGAATTTCCATAAATAAGTCCGTAATATATAAGATGAAAGTAGGCTCAATTCAATTTGAGAGGAGCAAAGATCATTGATAAGGAAGATATCTTCCTTTACGCTGCTTTCGTCTTCCTTATACCTTTCACTTCCTTTCTTTAAAAGTTTGCATTTTGCTTATTGGATTTTTTTTGAATTATTCTATTAGCATAGAGAATAGATTTGACACTAGGGCTTTTCCCATACCATAGATGCAAAGATAACAAAGAAAAGCAAAGGAGGATAGTTAGCATAGATAGGAAGGAGTCCCCCCACTAGAAAGAAAAAAAGACAAAGAAGACCACTACAGACACTGATTGAATTTCATAATTGAAACCTTCTCAAACTCAGTAGCAAAGAAATCTATTCCATGAGAAGACGGAGTGGCCCTAAACGGGCTTCCTCTGCCTTAATATAAAGTTCAAATTTCTTATTCTTGCTGCTTGGGAGATGAGGTTCAAAGAATATTGACGAAGCGAAGCGCATTTATCTGCAGGGGAGCGAGTCCTTCGGCTAAGAGTCAATGACATCCATAAAGAAATAGGGAGTCAGAACCTACTATTATTTGGAACACTATTTATGTTGGAAAAAAGCCTACTACGGCCGAGCAATATTCCGAAAGAGAAGTCCCGCTTTTTTAGAGGAATAAGACTCTGACGGAGAGGTGCAAACCTAGCATTTTGTGCATTTTCCCGCTACGTGGGAAATGAGGTTCCAAGTCGCGACCAGGTTATCTATCATATGCTTGACTTACAAGGATCAAGCTTGAAGAGGGAGGGCAAGTCCAATCTTCTTTACTATTCGAACTTGTAGCAATACGCTTTCATCAAGAGCGCTCGGGCAGGCGTCCTCGGAGTAGAAAGAATTGATAGATTGATTGCTGGAATGGATTCTTCATCAGTACGCTCACTTGAGGCAGACTTGCTTCGTCAATATTCTTGTCACCTTGCCGTAAACAAAAAAAGCTTTACTAGAGAAAGCCGTCAGTCCGAGGTTGAAGTAGTTTCAGTTGAAGCATTTGCTGTAGAAACTAGCTTTCTTTCAAAGCTCTTATTATTATGATCAAGGAGAGGTTAAGTGGATAGTCAGTAAGAACTAGGCGAAGATTAATTGAGTAAACTACATTTACTACGTTTTAGAAATTGAGATCATCAGCGAAGCGCATTTATCTGCAGGGGAGCGAGTCCTTCGGACAGGAGTGCAAGTGCAAGGGGGGGAGGCGAGAATCCCATAAAGGATAGGTTCTCTTTCGGGTGCAAATAGAAAATCAAAGCTCCTTCGCATATTTCATTGCGCCTCAGTCCTATCCATTTTTCTGGAAGGCGCAAAGAACTAAAAAGAAAGGTCCAGATGACTATCCATATTAACCCGCGCCTCGCTTTCCTTCTTTGAATGAAATCACCTATTCTAGGTCTTCCACTCCTCTATCTTTAGCCGAAACTCTATCTTTGGCTTCAACTTCTTCCTCGCCCTAGGCCCCGGACAAGCTTTTCTCTTTCCTTGGATGCCTTCATCTTGATTCTTCCCGCTTGGGTTGGTTAGTGAACTCCGCATTTCTCAAGCTCTAAGCTAACTCAGTCCTTAGTCGAGTGAGTGCCTATCTCTTCGATCTGGGTATGCCCTCCGATTCTCCGGTTTCGGAAGATGGACTGGTAAACTTCTGATCTGGTCTTGCAATATCTGCTTTCTCTCTAGTAAGGCCTCTCTCAAATTCTTTGAGCCTGCTTACCTTGAATTTCCCCGACCCGGGATATGAGACTGAATACTTCCCCGCTCCTTTGGCTTTCTCACTCACTCTTTATAGAAAAACTAGTAGGTTGTGAGGATGATTAGAAGAACTCCTTCTGGATGGGATTGGCTATCACTCTCACCCGGATCCATCCAGGGTTTCAGGCTCACTTATCACGTGCGTGCTAGAGTAGGGCTTACTAAAAATCCAATACAGCTCCCCTCTTAAAAAAAAAGAAAAGAATGAAATCATATAGCGAAGCGGGAAATCTTAGTTTGTGCTACCCTTTTTAGATCCTAGCTTGCAAGGTCTTACTGCCTGCTTGGAAAGATCAAGGGAAGGAAAATATCCTTTCCTTTCTATTAATGCTTTTCTTCCTTCTCTTTAAGTGAATGCCTTATCCACTTAAGTTAGAATTGAGTTGCCCCCTCTTTTTCATTCAGGTATGGTACCTTTAGGTTTTGATTCAGCTACACTCACCTCTTCTTTCACTGAAAACGAAGAGTCGAAATCCGCTCTGGAACTCATTCTTTTAGTTTCAGATCAGAGTCCGTGGCACCAGCCTTTCTTTCTTGACTTTGCTTTTCATTTCCATTCCCTAGTGGATAGTCGTCCGGAGGACTTGTTTTTATCCATCTGAGGAACTCACCTTAAAGGCTAAGCTTGTCTTTCTACTTTAAGTGGATAGGTCGGACCTCTGAATTCTCCTTAATATGTCCTTATCAATGAGACCAGGGAAAAGAATTTGATAAAAAATACAAGAAAAGAAGGAAAAATAATGGATTTCTTTCGAAGGCCCTAATGGATAGTCCTTCGGACCAGTTCTTCCCGCTGAACTTTGAATATTGCCTTCCACTTCAAATTTGAATATTGCGTGAGAGTCATGATCCCAAAGCAAAGGAAAAAAATAGGGCAATATTCTCCGCAATATGAAAAGAGCCTTTCTTCTTTTCTTAGATAAATGCGCTTCGCTTCGCGCATCTGGACCCCTTATAATAGTGCAGCGCAAAGAATATTGCGGATAACTTCAAAAATCTTTGAGCCTTTATTTAGGCCTTCGAATAAGGAGGAGCTTACCTCTCAACGGATGAGGTGCAGCCAACTACTTATGAAAGAAAAGGACTGATTTTCACATACTTATGAAAGGAGAACCGCTACGTTTTCCTTTTCAGGCGACTGCAACTGCCAAAACGGACCTCTTCGCGGCTTCCCTTGACGGAACGAAGAGCGGCCTTATCCCCTGCCCTGATCGCGAGACGTGTATCCTGCACCGCGGAGTGGGATGCCTAACCCATTTATGTCTTCGACCCGAAGCTTCTTTGTTTTGAAGCCATGATGGAAAAGAAAAACCTTTGAATGTGGGTAGAAGGGAACCTCAAATCCCTTGTTTCCCACTTTCAGTTACTTACTCAACTAACTCTTAAGGAAGAAAGGTCAGACGATAAAGCAGACCCTAACAAGACTATTATTTAAGACTATTGAGCCCACGGAGCGGGAAGAACTGATGAACATAAGGCCTAATTTTGGGGGCGTCCTTAGTGGTCTAAGCCCACGTAGCGGGAAGAAAGAAAAGAGCTCCTAATCTCTGGGTTAATATGGATAGTCCTTCGGACCTGTCTTATGGCGCCTCTTTTCTTTTGATTATAGGTAAGGCAAAGTTCTTTACGTACTATGATTTTGATGATTTGTCTTTATTTATTCAATGAAAGATCAGGATTTGAATAAAGGCACCAGACGGCACGAGAGCAGGAAGCATCACAAGAAGAAACTCCTTGATGTCAAAACAAAAAGAGAAGGAAGACGCGGGGCCTTCTCCAGGGCTTTTTCTGTATTAAAGGACTGAAATATTCTTTGAACCTTGGTGTCCAATATCATTTCAGATCATCAGCCTTTTGTGTCAAGGTCCTGTAGAACATTAGATTCTGGACCCCCATAAAGACATAATATCGAAAATCTGATCATGGAATAGATCAGACCTATCCTATCATAGCTTAAGGAAAAGAAAATGAGAAAGAGTAGAAAGACTAGAATAATTGATCTTTCTTTCCAGTTGGTGTGTGACGGGGAAGGAGGATCTCGATTCTTCTTCATTCTCAAGAGGAATGCATCAACTAAAGATCCCTTCCATATATATAGATCTGGCATTCACTCATTTCTCCTTTTCCCCACCCCTGCCCGAAATCCCGCTTTGGTGGGCTTCCCTCAAGGTGAGAGCGAAGGTCTACCTCCTTTAGTCTTTAGTAGCTCGGGGCATCGGGAATCAATGAATCAAGACCCCCACGGAGCGGTAGCCGCACAAGCCTAAGAGAGAGTGTAGGGGGTGCTGCTTCCTTCATTATTTTAGCAAAAGTTCCTGCGGCTCGAGCCAGCTTTGCGCTTTGACCTGGATGAGATTCTCTATCATGTACCCATTTCCTATATATACTACTATCGGCGAATGGTACGCAATTTCCTATTTGAGAATTTCGATCAAGTATCTCGTATCTAGTTGCGGGGGGGCGTGGCCAAGAAGCAGCCAGTGCCCCCTCCCCTTCTATTCGGCCTTTCTTCGCTGTGTGAATAAGGTCTTAGTATGTATGGCCATTCTGGGCGGGTCGCAATAAGTCGCTGGTCGAAGGTTTGGACCAATCGCAATTCATCACCATCTTGCCCGCTGAACATTTATGACTGGCTATTAAATAAGTGTTGACCTAAGTCCCTGTGCTGGGGCTCGGCTCCCGAACCGTACGTGAGCTGCCTCCTACGGCTCTTCCTAAGAACTTCAAGCCCCCTCTCTCTAAATAGACAAAAAAAAGCCTTGCCAACTAGAGAGAAAGAGCTTCGTTCCTTGACTTCTTTGTGAGACTTCCTTCTTCCTTAGTGTAGTCTCGGTCCATAGTTTAAGACGTAGTTCCAACTAGCCTACCTACTAGTATATATCCACAGTTGACGTGACTCCGTACCTTAGCCCTTTCCCTTTGTAGACGGCTAAGTTACTTCTACACCGCTCCGTGGGCGTACTTCTTTTCGTACTTTCTTTTGAGGCATATCATAGGCCTTTGTCGGGCTTTCGAATGCCTCCTTCCCCGAAAGAGATAAGTTGAGTTATTATCACCTCTAAACAAATAAGAAGAGCAGTCAATGAAAAATCAAGCTCCTCGCATATTTCATTGCGCCTCAGTCCTATCCATTTTTTCAGATCTCATTCAAGAAGTTCACTCGCTCTTGTTCCCTTTCTGCACCTTCACCTCTTTTCTTTCATCTCATCCTTGCACTCCTTAACAGTCCGGAGGCGCAATGAAATATGCGACTTTGAACCTTCGCAATATTCTTTGCTCCTAACTACGCGGGTCTCGCTCCTTCGCTATCGCTCCATGACTTGGTATAGAGTCTGTGTAGTCGTCGGCCTTCCCACTACATAAGCCACTGGCGGAGAAAGCGAGAAGAGCTCCCCTTCATTCCTTCCTAAGCCAAGGTCCCAGGTCTCCGAGTCAGCCCGCGCTTTTTCGAAGAATCCTGCACCCATGGGCATACGGCCTGGCAGGCCTTCCCTTTCTGCCGGAGCTTCATGGGCCTTGCCCCGTTCCCCAATCGGATCTTTCTTTGGATGTGAGCTATACTCCGCGAGGAGCCAAACGGGCGTATGGCCTTGCCATTTGACCTCTCTTCCCGTGTGACTAGGAATGCTCAGTGAGAACCTCTCAATTGTCACCGCCTGGCCTCTCTTGCTACCACGGTAGCACCTAGTGTGGTCAGCACCAATCGTCTTCGGGTCACGAAGCTTACACTCATTCACATTGGTTCATCCAGCTATGCCCCGGGCCTTTTGCTCTTCTAACGTCAAAGGTGGCCGGCCATTCGTCAACGCCCAGGAATCCGCTTGACATCTCAGCGGCGGGATTGGATACCCGCATCCGATCGAAGTTCCATTTTAGTGCCCCCCTAAGATAAAGGCGAGCTTTTCTAGGTGGGTCCCTTCGCGCAAGACATTGCTTAGGACCAACGGGTCACACGACAGGTACACGATTGACTTTGCACGCTCCATCCTTCGGCCCTTCGCCTATCGGCTTGGCAGGTAAGCTACCTTGATCCCTCTCTGCTTTCGATTCCTTATGCTCAGCACCTCCAACAAGCCCTAAAGTCTCTTGCCGCCTAAAACTCCGCCAAGAAAGGGCAGCTTTACCTTTCATCCTATGTGCCCAGAGAATGCTATGCGTTCTCCACTTTCGGACCTCGCAAAGAGAGAACGTCTTTTTTCCTCTGACTTTCTCTCTCATTCGCGGAGCGAAGAAAGCGGGCTTTGCCCCAGCTACCGCTACCCTTGGGAAAGCAAAAGAGCTACCGAAGGAAAGGGATGCTGTCTCTCCCTTGGTCTTTTGAGAGGAGAAGGCGGAGAAGAAAAGGTCCTTCGCGCAAGTTTTTTTGCTTCCTGCGCCCTTCCTAGTACTAGTATCGGGGCTCCTCGACCAAGGAGGCATCCTGGTGGTAGGAAGGCCGACCACTACATAAGCCGCCATCCGTCCAGGAGAGAAGGAAGCTACCTTTCTTTGATCCACCTTCCCGGGCGGGGAAGAGAACGAAAATAGGCCGCGGATGGTGGTCGTGGTAGGTTCGAGGATCTGAGGCTTAGGAGCGAACTCCTCTTGAGTCTTGCATTTCCTCTGGCGGACCCCCTCGATCCATCGTACTGGATGGATCCGAGAAGAACGATTAGGGTCATATTCGATTCTTTCCACAATGCCCATAGACGAAGTGCTTCGTTTCAGATCAATTCTTCGCTGCAATCGCTTCGATCCACCCCCGAGGTGAAAAACCGTAATACGCCCTGAGGAATTCCTACCAGCGGACTTCCCTGTACTCAAAGTGAATTGTCTAAGTGCTCTCCCCTCTTGGCTTTGTCTCTTTGTCGAGATCGTAATCATTCTCTTCCGCCGCCCCTTAAGAATAAAGGCAAATCCCATTCCTCAACAATTGAGTAGAATATAGAAAAAAGATCAGAGAGATGACTTAGACAAGGAAGACAACTCTGATCGTCCTCCTCTTGAAAAAGAAAAAAAAATTCCGAAACCCCTCCCTCAAACCTCTTCGGTCTCGTCTTCACTTTTTTGATGGCTTTCCTTCTTCTTCTTTCTGGGAGTCCTCCGGTAAAATCACTTTGCTCCGTCCGGAAGATTCATCTGTAGAACTATAAAGGGTCCAGCTGTTTACCCGGAGGACCGTCCATTAGAAGGAGGACCTTCCTTAAGGGTAGGAGTCCGGAAGAGCTATCTGTAGGACCATCCATTAGGAGTAGTCCGGAAGATTCATCTGTAGGACCATCCATAAAGGAAAGGGTCCAGCTTCCGTCCGGAAGAGCTATCTGTAGGACCATCCATTAGGAGTAGGACTATCCAAACAAAGGTCCAGGGTCCGTCCGGAAGAGCTATCTGTAGTCCTACGTCCGTCCGGAAGAGCTATCTGTAGTCCGGAGTCCGGAAGATTCATCTGTAGTCCGTAGTCCGCAGGATGAATCCGGAGTCCGGAAGATTCATCTGTAGGACTATCCGCATCCATAAAAAACTAGGAGTAGTCCGCAGTCCGCAGGGTTTACCCGGAGGACCGTCCATTAGAAGGAGGACTATCCATTAGGAGTCCGGAAGATTCATCTGTAGTCCGAAGTCCGCAGGTTTACCCGGAGGACCGTCCATTAGAAGGAGGACCTTCCTTAAGGGAAGAAGGAGGACCGTCCATTAGAAGGAGGACCATCCATAAAGGAAAGGGTCCAGCTGTTTACCCGGAGGACCGTCCATTAGAAGGAGGACCTTCCTTAAGGGTAGGAGTAGGACCTTCCTTAAGGGAAGGAGTAGTCCGCAGTCCGCAGGAAACAAAGGTCCAGAACTATCAAGGGTCCAGCTGGTTTACCCGGAGTCCGGAAGATTCATCTGTAGGACTATCCGCAAGGGAAAGGAGTAGGACCTTCCATTAGGAGTAGTCCGTAGTCCGCAGGATGAATCCGGAGGACCATCCATAAAGGAGGAGGACTATCCGCATCCGTAAAAAACTAGGAGTAGGACCTTCCGTAATTAACCGAAGTAGGACTCTAAAACGGAGCGGTCATTTATGAAAAGAAATCCAAGAAATCTAAGCTGGTGTATTTGGTCCAGGATATCCCTGATATAGGGGGAGCTTGGCCCATGTCTCTTAAGATCCTCCCCGATGAGATCTAGAAAATCAAGTTCCATGTGATCCCTCTCCCTATGGTCGAGCTATTTCATCCCTCTCCTTTCAGTCTTCATCTTTGAACCTCTCCTTTCAGTCTTCATCTTTGAACCTCTCCTGTAGACGAAGCAAGGCTCCATAAGACAGGGATATTGTGAAGATTTCCGCTTTCTTTTGAGGATCAAAGAATTTGAGAAAGCAAGTGCTTTAAGGCTGTCCGCTACGCTACGCTTCCGCTCCGGAGAAAGAAAGGTGCAAAGAATATATAGAGAAGGAGAGGATCAATGTAATATGATGTAAGGAGAGGAGAGGAGTTTTCTCCCGCCGAATTATTAAGGAGCAATCATTGATAAGGATCTTTTCACCTTTAGCTAGCTCGTCGGGCGATGTCAACAAGGTCCTTCGCTCCGGACCCGCGTAGTGGGAATGGACATTCTTTCTTTAGTGCAGCGTCATTTGCGAAGAAGCGAAAAGAGGAAAGAGGAAAGCCTATCCAACCCACGGGGCGGTCTAAGGAAGGAAAGCCTACTTAAACCTACTATCAATGAACCGCAATATTCTTTGCGCCTCCCTGATGGATAGTCCTTCGGACCTGTCTTTATCAGGAGCGTAGCGAACAGCCGTCAACTACTTGATAGTTATCCTATCTTTCTCCGGAGCGGAATCCAGAATAGACCTCTCTTTATCCGTCCGAAGGACTATCCACTAGAAGTTTTCAATCAAACTATGTTCATTTCTTTTATAGGCTTGATTCTTTCATTGCTATTTCCCGGCTTTTTTGCTTCTAAATAGGACTTTTTCGAAGATTTCTATTTAACGATAATTGTATAAAAACAAGGCATTTTTCATGATTTCTTGCTGCTTTATAGGCTCAAAACCTAGGAATTCACTCCGTAAAAACAAGGTTATGAAAGAAGAATTCTTCTTTCATTTTCTTTTTAGCTTCTTTCATTATCGTTAATGAGCTTCTTTTCTTTTCTTTTTTCTTTTCTTGACTTGGTTAAAAGTTTTAATGGATAGTCCTACAGATGAATCTTCCGGACGGATAAAGAGAGGTCTATTCTTGAATTCCGTAAAAACAAGGTTATGAAAGAAGAATGATTCTTTCATTCTCGTTAATGAGCTTCTTTTCTTTTTTCTTTTCGTCAATAGCACGAATCTTACATTGAGCCTATTCATATTTCCGCAATATTCTTTGCGCCTCTCCTTTCAGTCGTCCTCCGGCGCGAAGCGAAGCGACTGATCGATGAAAAGTTCAGGAAGAGGAAAGCACTTACTCAACGGAAGCTGAGAATGAAGAGTTTTGTCTCGCAGCAACCTCTCAACTCCTACGGAGCCTCCGGACCTTAGAATGATGAGCCGACTTATAATCTTCTTCACCCTGCCAATCCAGGGTTTCAGGAGTCAGGGTCTTTTTGAATGGTAGCAGAGGCTTGGGACAGAGCCCACGGAGCGGTCAGCTGCAAGAAAAGCACGAACTTCTCCCGCTGAAACTGAAAGAAGAACTGCTACCCAACCCAAGAAAAGAGGGTCAATCCTTGCCTTGGAAAGAGAGAAAGTTGAAAGGAGATCACGCGGTGGAATCCTTTAAGAGAAAAGCTTCCTTCTTGGATAAGGGCTCATAAGCAATTGAGAGCTTTTCTCCTCTTTCTTTCAGTCTACCCCAATGTACCTGGAAGCCGAGCCTTTGTCCATCCTGGTGGAGCACCCTATTTCCTATCGAATGACGAACTTGTCCAAGAGCCGCCTCATTTAGTAGGTCAACTTGCACTCCTTAAGAGTCGCTTCGCTTCGCGCCTACGCCTACTTAAACTCATATTCATTCAGCCTACTCGCATATTGAATTGCGCCTGAGGCGCATCAAAAAAAGGGTTTCAGATGACCTTTGTTTTTTGAATGATTTACAGACTATTATAAACATTACTCTGGGAGCGCAAATCAGACGTAGGAGTAGGAGGGAGTGCAGAGCGCAAATCGACGTAGGAGTCCTTCGGACGGAGAGGTCAAATCCCCAAATTCATGGGGTAGGCGAAACTAAGCATCTTATTAAAGAACAAGAGCGAGGACAGATCTTAAGGGGGAACTGACTTCCCCTGCCACTTCATCAACTGGAACGGGGCCTTGTGCCGAGGTGCACATATTCAAAACATAGGGAATGAGTACGTCTTCTGGACTCTCCTTCCTAAGCTAATTGGGAGGATAGCGACTTTCTAGGGGTTTTCTTATCTCTCTCTTTGATAATGTACGTCGAAAGTGAGAAGAACAGGCTCTTTCTTCCAGTATGGATCTTTGGATGATTTCCCTGCGAGATCCAATGCTGGTGTTGGGGAGTTCTGTTTGGGACTTTCTTTCTCCTGCCTCTAACTTCTACCTTGTCTAGCTATTTCATCCATTTCTGACTTGTGACATATTTCTCAAATAGCTTCTTTCAAAGAGCTGTGACAACGGCTACAGGCTCAACCGGAACAGAGCCACTCAGGTCTCTAAAGACTTGAGCTACTTCATTCCCTCTGACGGACCGTCGATCGCCTGATTTTGGGTTCTATCGGGAGAGCCAATATCGCTATATCGCTTCCGACCGACCGACGAGCTTCAGTGGAATAAATCAGTCATCTGGACCTTTGTTTTTGAGTCTGAAAACCGGAGGAGTATATAGCGGAGGCCTCCTACGCCTCCTACGCGGCTGGATCTGTCTTTCGTAATATAGAATAACCAAAATCCGCATAGGAATCCGTCTCGATCGGAATGAGTCAGATAAAGAGGCCGGATCGACCTGACAGACGTAGGGGTCTACGCTGTATGAGATCTTGTTCCGGAAGTGTACTATTCTCAACGTCTTGAATGGGGCGCGCAGTGGTCGCTATTTGGAGGTTCGAATCCTCCCGTCCCAGTAGTCAGTAAGGGGAAAGAAACTCCACTCGAGAGGAAGAAGACTCCTTCTACGCGGCTGAAGTGTACTCATTCCCTACTCCAAATATGTGCCGATCCACCTGGTTTAACCCATTAAAGGAGTATTTATGCGCACATCGAAAAGAAAAGTCATTTTCTAGGAAATAGACTAGACTGATTTGATTTGACATTCAATCTTGCTTCCTTACGAGGGATTCTACATTGGCGTGCACTTCAACCTGGTGGGGGAATTCTCTTTCGCGGCAAACCGAGACACTGGGCCGCCCGCGCCTACTCCTTATTCAGAGTAAGCAAGCTAGCAATACCTCAGAGAAGTCGTATTATTTCCGGTCTACGGAACGGATCTCCCTCCCATCAGCACTGATCTTCTCAAAGATCTACCCAGTCGTTCTGCACCCTATGGGGTTAGCTCTAGAATATTCTATTAAGCCCTATTCTAGTGGGCTAGCTCCTTCTATTCAAACCTACCTTTCTCGCCGGTCTCTTTCTCCCACTCGGTCGGCTGAACCCTTTAGTCTGACTATTTATATTCCCTCTTCGCGCCTCTTACCTCGGTGTTCTACTTATCTGACTTCCGATGAAACTTGTTCTTGGCAACCGAAAGACACTGATGCTTGTTCTTTGACCTAGGCTTTTTTCTTAGAGGAGAAGGACTTCTCCTACGGCTCCTACAGAGTCTTATTCAGTATTTATTAGGTTACTCCCCACTCCCGTAGAAGGCGTAGTAGGCTCAATGCAAGATTCGTGCTATTGCCGTAGGTAAGACTATTACAAAGAAGACAAGAAAAGAAGAAAGACAACTCCAAAGCAAAGGAGGAAGCGAAGCTAAGCTGCGAGAGTGAGTTTACGAGAAAGATAAAGAAAGGATAGAAGGCATCCATCAAAAAGTTGGAGGCATAATCTGAGAATATGATCTTCCTGATTTTGACAGAAAAAGAATTTGAAAAATCAAGCTCTTTTCGTCTTTGTCTGAAGAGAGAGATTTGGGAGAGAGATTGATCTCATTCGTCTTTCATGATGCGCTCCTTTGTTTAAAACACAGAAGGTTATGAACTTCCCGGGGGATAGTTTCCGCCCTTGTTCTTTTCTTCTTGCTTTTGCAGTTGCAGTGGCAGCAGATGCTAGGGTTGGGCATTTCATGCCTTAATAGCCTGATTTCTCTTCTTTATGGGGAAGAAGGTTCAAGCCTGATCGTAGGTCCGAAGACCGGGTCGACCAGGGCCACCCACTAAGGGGCTCATGAACGGGTGCCTACAATTGATGCCGTTTAGTACAATGTCCCAATCCGTTGGCAACGCTAGGATTCACTCTGGTTTTTCGGGATCATTCTTTGAATCAATCATTGAACAACGATAATATCGCGAGAGGGGTTAAAACGGGCTTTCCGGCTTTCTAGTAGTGGCAGGGCGGGAGAAGGGGGAGGAAAGGGAAGGAAAGAAAGATGGAGCGCAGCGACTTAATCAGCTGTAGCAGTAGTAGTTTGAAAGGTAGATTCATTCATGAAATATTCTTCTCAACAATAAATATCCCTGTCTTATGGCACCTTCTACGCGCGGAGGCTCAAAGTCAGCCCACGGAGCGGGAAGAACTGCGCAAAGAATATTGCTCAGATTTTCGGTTCATCTTAAACTCAAATTGAATTGAGCCTCCGGACTATGAAACCTATTACTTTGAGCGCTATTTCATAACCTTGCCAAAGGTTAATTAATTCCATTCAAAAATACATAGATAAGAAAGAGTACAGATGTCCCACCAAATTAGATAGAATGCGATCGATCGCATTCGCTTTTCCGCCTTGTCAATATTCTTTGAACCTCCGGGTTAGCCCTCGATCATTCTTTGACCCTTGAATCTGCACAGAATCTTTTTCTTTCTTTAGTAGGCTTTCTCGGGAATAGGTTGAATAGTCACCTGGACCTTTCTTTTTGGTCCCTTGGTACAGCTATAGCTACCCCTAAGCCTTAGCCGGCTCTTCGAAAGCCAGACTAAGAAGAAGTGGTTATGGGCACAAGGACGGCAACTCATGCAGTAGACAAATTTCGACTCATAAAGCTACTAGTTTGAGTGGAATCTTTGATACATTCTTATATGGGTCCTCCGGACCGGAGCGGGTTTTCTATTAGAGATTAGAGGAAGAATCAGGTATAAGGACTCACTTGTTCATTGACTCCCTCTTTGTTCATTGACTTAAGTCGATCTTCTTCTTCCCGTCCGCTCCTTCGCAAATTCTTTGCTCCGTCCGAAGGCGTGCTCCGTCGTCATTTTTTAGTGGAATCAGACTTTTTTAGCGGAATCAGACTTATTCAAAGATTCATACTATGATTTTGGTTTTTAAATAGTGGTCCGGTCCGTCCGGAGGACTCAAGGCGCAATGAAATATGCGAAGGCTAGGCGCAAAGAACAATTATAAGGGGACAGGTGACGGGGGAGCCGAAGGCGGAAAGAATATTGCCCATATTAACCTGTCATCTTGACCTTTGGCTTGATCTTTCTCTATCCCTAGCTTTCTTCTTTTCACGTTTTTTTCTGTACCCTAGCCGGTTAATAGGGCCAGATCAATCAAGGCATAATAAGCTCGACCATGTCTGCTCAAATGAGCAACTACAGAACCCTTTCGCGGGCCCCACGTAGCGGAAGGAAAGCCTAGCCTCAATGACAAAGGCTTAGAGAGATTCCCCGACTCTTAGACTCTTCGGAAAGAGAGAATTTCTGAGGCTTCTTTCGGTCTTAACAAGGTGACTGACTTCGCCGTTACCGATATTCCTACTGAATCGAAGAAATCACGCATAATCCTAGTACCGAAGCAGGCAGGCAGCTGGAGACCCACTACGCGGTCTTGAATTCCTCAGCCTTAGACGACTGAAAGAGATCTATCAAGAGAGAAAGGGAATAAGGCGAAAGAAAGAACCGCTCTACTTTCTTTTCTTGTGGAAGGAGACCGCTACGTGGGCCCTTCTTCGGTAAGAAAGAGTAAGGCCTATCTACTAAAAGGAATGCTCCTTCTGCAACCCGGAGGCAAGGCTCAAAGAATTTGAGCGAAGCTCTAAGAAAAAAGCCTAGACGATAAAGGTTTTGATGATTTTCAAAGACTATTACAAACATTAGTATGCGATAGCGATTCCATCCAAGGAGTGCAAGAAAGACAAAAGCCTAGGGATCGAGAAAACTCGGTTTTCAAGAGAAGGCCAATAATGGAAATACGGGTCAAGACGAGGGGTCCGAAGGACCTCTTTTATCCGTCCTCAGTCGTCCGAAGGCGCGAAGAAGAAAAAGAAGGCGCAAAGAAAGAAGCTCATTAACGATAATGAAAGAAGCTAAAAAGAAAATGAATCTGCTAAAAGAAGAATTCTGAAATTCAAGAATAGACCTCTCTTTATCCGTCCGAAGGACTATCCACTAGAAGTTTTCAATCAAACTATGTTCATTTCTTTTATAGGCTTGATTCTTTCATTGCTATTTCCCGGCTTTTTTGCTTCTTTTTCATACTTTTTCGAATATTGATAAATAACGATAATTGTCTAATTTTGACTGATTTTGAATGATTTCTTGCTGCCAGCCATACCCAAAACCTAGCATTTTCTAGGAATTCACTCCGTCTGAAATCTCCAAATCAATGAACGAGTACAATGAACAAGGTTATGAAATCATAATGATTCTTTCATTCTCTCAAAATTCCTTTTTCTAATAAGAAATTCGAATTAATGAAAAGAAAAGCGGAGGCCTCTGCTACAAGAAGAACTGCATAAGGGGAAAGAACTCAAGCTACAGCCACTGGTCTTTCCTTTCTACTACTGCATTTTGCTCCGGCTGGTGAACGACTCCTTTCTCCAGAAAGAATTGTGTAAAGGACAATTCTGGTGCATTATCAGACCTAAAAATCTTGATGTTTCCGCTGTATTGTCTTTCTACATATGCAAAAAATTGAGGAATTAGAAAGAAAAGATTTCTTTTTCATAAGAAAAATCCAAGTATATCTACTATGGTCATCAACTATGGTGAGAAAATCTTTATAGCCAGCATGTGAGCAAGTAGAGAAGGGGCCCCAAACATCAGCATGTATCATATCAAAAATAGCTGCAGTTCTATTATTATGTGGTTCAAAAGACAATCTTCTTTGTTTTGCTAGTGGACAGATTGAACAAGGATGACTTTGCTTTATGACAGAGGAATCAAAAAAGAGCACATCTTTAAAAGCAGTCAATCGAGAGATAGAAGGATGTCCAAGCCTTGTGTGCCAAATCTCAGGTGTTGCACGAGCTACTGTATTTATGGAGGAATAATTTTGTGGCGAATCAGTCGCTTTATATGGCAGCTCAACAATATAGAGGCCTTCATGAAGTTTACCCCTGCTCCTCAAAGTGGACTTTTCCTGAATGTCACAGCCATCATCAAGAAACTTCACAGTAAGTGTATGATCTTTTAATAAAGCACTGACAGACAGCAAGTTGTATTGGAATTCTGGTACATAAAGAAATGCTTTAGAACAATGGAATCAAAGAGTCTAACTGATCCTCCATAATGTACAGGAATTTGACAGCTATTTGGAAGAGTGACTGAGCTTGCAATAGGCTTCAAATCAGAAAACACATGTTTTTGAAAGCATATATGTGTTGATGCTCCTGAGTCAATAATCCATTCATCTCTATTTTTGTAAGGAAGGCACGTACCCGCTATATGAGTGACGGATTCATGATCAGTCTTAACGGCTGCAAGCTTCGTCTGTAACATGGATAGAATCTTGTGACATTGGGCAAGCGTCTCATTGTCCAATGTGGAACTTGCAGATGACGTTTGAGAGACTTCTGTGGTCTTATTTGCAGCAGGTGGATTATTTGATGGCGGCTTGTGTACCTGATTATTTGCTCTGCCTTTTGGTTTATAGCCCGGTGGATAACCGTGGAGTTTGTAGCATTTATCAATGGTGTGTCCGGGTAAATGGCAGTATGTACACATTGGTCTATTCTTGTTGGATCTCTTAGTATTGTAAGGAGGATTCTGGTTGGAGTTTGGTTGAGACTGTGGAGGGTATGGGGATGGAGATGGGTTGGTCTTTTGAGCAGCTAGGGTGAGGGAAGAATTGGATTTAGAGGTGCTTTGATGCTGTTCTTGCTGCACTATTAGTGAAAAGGCTTTGTTGATTGCAGGGGGAGGTGCAATGAAATATGCGTGAGAACGAGCATGATTGAAGTCGTCATTTAATCCCATTAGAAAATACATCAGGTATTCGAACTCCACAAACTTTGAAATAGACTGTGAGCCGCCGCAGATACATTTGCCGCAGGTGCATCCCGGACGATATGAAGCATATTCATCCCATAAACTTTGAACCAAATACATCGTGACTGAAAATAGATCTTGCTTTAGTTGGGCCATTTCTCTTCTGAAATTGATCTTGAAGATCAACCCATATTGCTCGAGCCGATTCAGTGAATAGTATGCTTGATGAAATGCTTTTCGAAACGGAGTTCAATATCCAGGCTATTACAACATTATTATTTCTGATCCAGAGAGGTAATAACTCACCGGTTGCTTTGGTTATTGTTCCGTCGATGAAACCAAGTTTGTTGCGGATTGATAAAGCAAGAATCATGGAACGGTGAACATTGACGTAGTAATTATCATCAGTGAGAGGTTCGGTGACAAGAACAAGGTTTGATGTATCGCTGTGATGTAAAACGTATGGGCTGTTGGAGAGGTTGAACTCTTCCTGTTGAGTATTGCAGGAAAGATTTTGTGGATTCTTTGTGGAAGAGCGGCACTGATGGTGGTACCGTCGGAGGTTGAAGTGGGTCTGGGTTTGAAGTCATGATTCTGGCGTGAAGAGAGGGAAGCTTTAGCGCTCTGATACCATAACAGAAGTGATGCCAGAGGAAAGGATATTGAGTGACTTCTTATTGATGAGACCCATTGATGGGTATTTATACATAACCTCTGGAGAAAAGAAATAACTAACTGAATAAGCAGAAGAACTAATTATGAAAACAGAAAACTAACTACCAGTTATACATCTAATAGATAGCTATCTGGCTGACTTCTTATTTCGGTGGCTTCGCCCTCATACTTTTCTTTTGGTTACGGTGGCTCCGCCCTTTAGACTTCTTGTACTTCCTCTTGTTGTTGGGCCCGTATACTGACTTACCTCTTGTACTGTACTTCTTCCCCTTAGACTGATTGTACTGACTTACTTCCTTATACTGACTTACCTCTTCGATCATTCTTCTTTCATTCTCGTTAATGAGTTCATTATTCTTTCATTCTCGTTAATGAGCTTCTTTTCTTTTCTTGACTTTTGTGCAATATTCTTTGCGCCTTTGTTCATTGATTGGAGCTCCAGCGTAGCGTAGCGTAGCGGTTAAAGCACTTGATCCTGTATTTATCCGGACCAGAAACCAAACTATAAGGGTTCACATTCATTTCTTTGAGCAATATTCTTTGCGCCTAGGCTTGATTCTTGAATTGGTCCGAAGGCGCAATGAAATATGCGTGACCGCTTTTTCTGACTTTTTCGAATCTATCTTATCTAACGATAATTGTAGAATTTTGACTGATTTTTCACTATGTCAAAACCTTCAAAATGACTATTCTCTTTCTACTGAATAAAGTGACCCACTACGCGGTACAATCATCAACTCCTACTACGTCTTATTTCTTCTCTCTCCGACTGAAAGTAGTTTAAGAAGAAGAGCCCTTGTTCATTGTACTCGTTCATTGATTTCTATCTCCTTCTACGAAGTCGAGGAATATGAATTCAGCCGCGGAGATTTGAAGATTGATAATAGTCTTTTCAATCGGCAGTCCTTTTTAATAGAGTTCATGACTCTCAAGAATATCCCTGTCTTATGGCGCCTCCTCCAAAGTCAAATTCTCTAATGGATAGTCATCTGCACCCTTGTTTTTGCGCCTTGCTTCTATCCTTGGAAGTCTGATCAATTCCATCTCGCCTTTCTGCCTATTAAAAAGAAGAAGATGAGTTAGCTCTTTCCGAAACTGAGAATTTCACCTCTAAGTCTATCAATGCCAGCATTTCTCCTATAGGTAATAGGCCGATAACCTATCCTTTCACACCCAAGAAACTGAAAGGCGAGCTGCTGAGCTCCTTTCCTCTCCGGCTATGGTCAGTGTATGCCTTCGCTTCCCGTTCGTGATATGACCCCTTATTTAGTTAGTGATTTAGGTCTGAGTTTCCGCTGATGCGCCTCGTAGTCTTTCCAAGAACTAATTTATGTAGGATAATCCGTAGACCTCATCTCTCTCCCTCCTTGGTCTCGCCCACAATATCCCTGTCTTATGGAACCTCTCCTTCCAACTTGCACTCCTGTTCGCTTCGCCCCTTCTTAGTCTACTCAATTCCATCTCACCTCTCGCTTTAGTAGCTCTCGCAGCGCGGCTTCTCACGCAATGAAATATGCCTTGAATGAATCTCCTTAATAATCAGAATTCCGGAGGATCAAAGTATTTGAGCTTTGAACCTTTTATCTCTTTCTTCTTAATAGACCAAATCGATGAAAAGAAGGATAATGTGTCGGAAATGGCCGGGATAGCTCAGTTGGTAGAGCAGAGGACTGAAAATCCTCGTGTCACCAGTTCAAATCTGGTTCTTGGCACATCATTCATTTGTATGAGTATCTATTCTACGGATGAATTAATAATATAGATCATTCAAGGATACATCATGATGTCTGGAAATCTACCCTTGTTCCAAACTATATATATTTTGGACTCGTATAAAATAGACAAGGAAAGATAAAGATCGAATGAAAGTCAATGAAAAAGAAAGTCCTTCGCCTCTCCTCAAATCAATATCCCTGTCTTTATGGAGCCTCAGTCCTATCCATTAGAAAGAATGAGAAAGCCGTCAGTCCAAGAAAAGAAAGAGAAAGCCTACCATAAATCAGTCCGACTATCGGCCTATTCAATGGATAAAGAAGTCCTTCGCCGTCAATGACATCGGTTCAATTATAAGGCTCCATAAGACAGGGGGATATTGTCAGAAATTTCTTAAGAATCTTTGACCCTCAAGACTCAACAATATCCCCCAACTACGTTGCCTCAGTCGCAGCAAACAAAAAGAAAGCGGAAATCCCCTAATGGATAGTCCTTCGGACCTGTCTTATGGCGCCTTCGGACGGTCACATATTCTATTTTTTCTCTAGTTCATCAAATTTCATGGATCCGTAGTTAGGATCCATAAGACTGAATATGGATTTCTCAATCGCATATTTCATTGCGCCTCCGTAGCTTAATATGATTTGCTCAAATATGCGTTCCAAAAAAAAGAAAGAAGATTTCTACTGCTTAAAAAAGAGCTTTTGCGTTGCGTGGAAATGGAAATAATATCCGCGCGTAGGATGAATTCATATTCGAAGAATATTGACAAGACTTAACAGGAGTGCAAGGATGAAATCCATATTAACCTGTTCATATATAGACCCCTCCGCTAGGCTCAAAGAAGATTTCGAAAAAGTCTGATTAAATAGCCGAAAAAAAAAGCTGTTAAATAACTGAAATAAGCGGTCTACAATATCCCCCTTTCTTATGGAGCCTAACGGAGGGGGGGGGATCGAGAAAATCAGACTCCAAGGGAGAGGTCAGACCAGAGAATTCTATTTGGTATCGGGTGGGCTACTCTTTGTGCTTATGTTACCAAGGAGCACAAGAGCCCTTACGTTTGGGGACAGTAATCACTTCAAGAAAAAGGGTCGGGTAGAACAACTTCTTAGGGGAAGCTTTTTCTATGAAGGAAGAGAAAGAAAGAAGAAAAGACGAAGCAAAGAAGCGGAGCGGTAAAGATCTCTGGCCAGAACCTGATAGGGCTAGCTTAGCTGCCAGAGGGATTGGATTCTCTCTTTATTGTATATCAAGAGAACGTAGAAATCCTTCTTTCTAGTACGCTCCCAGAATGAGCCCAAGCCCAGAGAATGAAAGGTGCTCCTTTTCTCTATTCTATAGATATAAGAAAGCAGCTAATTGCTAGCTCTCTTCCTTTGGTGCGAGTGAGGGACTAACCGCCTTACCTCTGCTCACTCCGGAACTCAAGAAAGCCTACCAAAGAAGATTGATTGCTAAGCCAGAAAGAGAAAGAAAGCCTACCAAGAAATCGATCAGTCCCTAGGGTTAACAAATTAGTAAGTTCATGTGTCATGTAAATTACTCAAGGGTGTGTAGTAAGACACCCATCCGCAGCTCAATATTCTTTTCACCTCACCTTGACTAGACACTCAGCGCATCATGACTCAAAGTAGTACTAATTTTGAGGGAAGAAAAAAAGGCGAGAGATATTATCGAGGGAAGTAGTCATCTTCTTTGATTCATTCTAAGAACTCTGTCCCAAGCGGGAAAAGCTCAGAGAAAGGGAATTACACAGGATGAAATGGGGATGAAAGTAGGTTAGAGCTTAGAGATTATGTCCGTTGCACTGCCATAGTCGTCGCGAAGGAGAAGGACGAGGCGCATTATCATATATATAGCTCTACTCAATGAGAATGCATCCAGATAGAGTGCCGCGAATTAGAGGAGCCGATACAGAATGGGAAGGAAGACAGTGCTGTCTTACATTCCGCGTGGGCCAGCCTCTCTTTATATGTCACCAAAGAAGACAAGAAGCCCTATGTCTGGGGAAAGTTCTCCCTTCAAGACATACTGCAAGAAGCAGAGGTCAAAGCACAAAAGGCTTTCTTGTGAACCAGCACGAGCGTGTGCGGAAGCTTAGAGAGAGGATTGAGCAGTACGATGATTTCCTGGAGCTAAGGGGCGATCCAGAGATCGCAGGGCTCCTCTGGTCCAAGTACAGTACTGAAAGCAAAATCAGGGAAGATTCCCAGCGGATAAAGCTAGAAAAGAGATCCACTATGGAGCTACGAGTAGCTTATCTCGAGGAGAGGGGCGAAGAAGCTCGACTGAAAGGAGAGGGTCGAGTGACTTGTAGAACGAGACAGAAAGAGAGTTACCATTTTGCTTTTTATCTAGTAAGACCATGCTTGATGTTAAGAAAAGATCTTTTACAGGACTAGAGATTTTTTGTAAAAACGCTAGTCCCATGAGTGAATAATGAGAGTATTTCAATCTTTTTTGATTTCATGTATTATTCTCATCTCATTATGCGCATCACATAAAGGGGGAGCCCTATGAGATTCAAATCTCACGTACGGTTCTGGAACGGAGATTCTTTGAATGGAATAACGAACGACCGTAACGTAACGGATGTCGGCTCAATCCGAAGGAAATTATGCGGAAGCTCTACAGAATTATTATGAAGCTATGCGACTAGAAATCGATCCCTATGATCGAAGTTATATACTCTAGAACATAGGTCTTATCCACACAAGGAATCAATGAACAAGGGCTTTGGAATATTATTTTCGGGCACTAGAACGAAACCCGTTCTTACCACAAGAAGTTAATAATATGGCTGTGATCTGTCATTACGTGCGACTATCTCCACTATAGAAAGAAAAAAAAAGAGAGGGAAAAATAAGTAAATCAAAATGACGTAGAAGAGCCCAGATTCCAAATGAATGAAAAGGTGACTGAATTGGTCCCGGTCACTCTTCGGGACGGAATGGAAGAAGGGATGGGATCTTATGGCTTAATCTCTGATTGCGCAGGATTCATCTTTCTTTGGTAAGACCCTGAAAGAGGAGTTGGAAGCGCCTTTGCCAGACTTTCCAATTTCAGACGCTGCCGGGCGATGCAACTCGGCAAGGATCAGGCTGAACCCAGGCGCGCTACACTACAGTAGAAGGGCAGTTTACCATGGCTTGATCTTATAGTTATCATGCCCGTTGATAGCTACTTCGCTTGACGAGCGATGAAAGAATGAGTGGATTCATCCACAAGGTGCTTTAGGTGGATCTGATCCATAGTTCGGATTCGGAAAGGCTATCTTGAACCGCTGAGGTTCCCGGCTTGTGCCCCTAGCTAGTAGGTAGGTTCAAGCACTTTTGGCAATGGCTTTTCTCAAGCCTTTTCAGGGATTTCTTTTCCAGGCTGCCTTCCCCAATGCTTTGAACGAAGGTCAGTCCGACTGAAAATGAAAACTTGCCTTTTGAGCCTTCCTTTAATCTGGCACTGAACCCTGGCAGAGACCTTCTCCCATTGCCCCCTTCCTTGGTAAAGCCCTCGGAAAAGCCTTTCTTTCTTAGTTTCTTAGAATTAGATTAGTCTTTCTCTTTCCATGTGCTCTTGACGCGATGTCTCCTATGTGATCGAAAGGGAGGAAGGTTAGAATATCTGGAGAGGGGCGATATAAAGCTGCTTTACCGAGTTGACGAGGTGCAAAGAATATTGCGAGAAAAAGATGAAAAAACCTTTCTTTTCTTCCTGAACATTGTTCCCCCTTTTTTTTTCTATTAGCATTCATAGTCTATCAAGAGTAGGTTCAAAGAATTTTCATGATCTTTTATTGAGAAAAGGACTGTCCAAAGACATAGGAGGCATACTCATGCTCATTCATCCGCCCCCTGTCCTCTCATCGGGAAAGGAGCGAAGCGAAGGAGCGAGACCGGAAAGGAGGAAAAGAAGAAAGCCGGTGATAGAAGGAAGGAGGCCCCCGAGAAAGAGTACGAAAGGGAAGAGAAAGAGGCAGAAAGGTAAGAGAAGCATCTGAGAGTATGATGAATGATCTCTTTCATTCTCCGGGATGGAAAGTAGACAAGCGAGAGGCGCAAAGAATATTGCTCAAGAATATTGCGTGAGAAAGATTAGACAGACGAAGGCTCAATGTAAGATTCGTGCTTTTGCGAATAGCCATTATTTTGGTTTGAGATTAGAACTCCGTCCTCTTGACTATCAACCTATTACTTTAACTGAGCCTCCAAAAACAAAGAAAGAATATTGCGACTGATTTATATCCATATTAACCTGTCCGGAGGACCCCGTAGAAGGACTGATTTCTCAAGCTTAACTGAACCTTGTTCATTGACTTCTTTATAGTGGAATGAATGAGTTCAAATCTGACCTTTAGCAAGGGCTTATTTCTTTGTGCAATACCTTAACAAGCCCTTAAAGCGTGCGAGCGCCTAGCTACTTGCGAGATTGAAAGGTCGACTAAGCTTCACCCAGTACGCAACTCGCTTTTCCGCCCGAACGACCCTAACGTACGGAAAAGAAAGAAGAAAGGCAAAGAAGCTGTGTCACCCCTGAATATCAAGCTTCTTGCGAGGAAGCCCTCCGTTACACTAGCCTTAAGCTAATGGCGGACATAAGGAAGCATTAGTCCAGGCCTAGAAAGAAGGATGAGTCAGAAAAGAAGAATTTGATATTCCCTGTATATGTGTTGTTAATAAAAGCAAGCACAATGAGCTCATTAACGATAATGAAAGAAGCTCAAAATGGGAATTCCAGAATCATTATGATTTCATAACCTTGTTCATTGTACTCCTTCATTGATTTCACTCTTTTTTACGGAGTGAATTCCTAGAAAATGCTAGGTTTTGGGTATGGCTGGCAGCAAGAAATCATGAAAAATCAGTCCCATAAATACAATTATCATTATATATGTCCAAACTCTAAAATGCAAAAAATCAGTCATTTTGAAGCACTCTGGAAATCTTCTTTCTTTGCTTAACACTGGTAAGTACGGTGTCGTCCAATAGAAATCCAAAATAAAAGCGAAGCAGCTCGACCTGAATTTGTAGGGCCATTGAATAAGGCCATTGAATAAGGAAAATCAATCCGGCTCAAAGGCTAGCCCTTCATGAAAGGCCCGGCCGTTCAGTAGGCAAAGAATCCAAATCCCTCTATCCCGAGAGGGGAAAGCTAGCCAGCTCTGAATGCTACGTCAAACCAAACTGGGGAAAAAGAAAGATTCCTGCCCAACGGCCTGCCTGGGGTACTCTCAAAGCTCTCACTCAAGGACGAGGTAGTTTTCTGAAAGGGAAGAAGAAAGAGGTCTGACAGGTCAGACAGGGGAATCAGGCTATCATTAAGAAGGAAGCCTCTCGGGGCGGTCATTGTAATAGTATGCGCCTGCCAGCGAGTGAAATTGATGAAGGAATGAATTGAAAAGGAAGAAGTTCACATCTAGGAGTTCAAGTCGAGCGGCTTACCGGAGATCCTCTCGAGCTGGTTCTCTCTTCTCCTTTCCGGATTAGTGAGCCTGACTCTTTCTGTCTCGCTCTTCATATCAGTCGATCAGACTGATTCTCTTTGTCTTCGTCTTCTGATCTTTCATACTCTTTCTCTCGTCTTTTTTCTGATCTAAACTGAGATCACTCTCCCGTAGGTCAAGTTCCTATCCTTATTTATCGAGATCTTTCATAACCTCTGGTCTCGCCTAATCTGCCTAATCTCTTCTTTCTTCTTGCTTGAAGCAAGAGGGTCCGACTATGAAACTGAGACAGCGGACTCTTCCTATCCTGACTCTGGATCTTGTACCCTTTCTGATTCAAGAGAAAGCGAGACTTCCGGCCGGTTCTGACCCTGCTATTCTGAATCGGGGTCGTATGAACAAGACTGATTCGTCCGATCCTTCTCATTCAACTGCTCTAGCTTAGGAAAGAGATCATTCAAGATCGAAAGAAGACAGATGATTTCTCTTCTTTGTCTTACCTTGAATCCGACCGAATAGTGATTGCTTGACTCGGCTCTTTTTCTCCCCCTATGCCCTACTCTCCCTTGTTTTGATGTTCCGATGCGGCCCCTACCACTCGTTCAGAAAGCCTATTCAATCCAATCTGGCCCGGCCGGTTCCCTTTACGTATGGGAATTGAGTTCTATCTGAATTAATGTTCTCAAATGGAGTTTGAAAGAGAAAGATCTCTGGGCAATATTCTTTGCGCCTTCGCTTCTTCTTAAATAGAAGGAATAAGACTCCTATCCCCATTTTCCCACCCCAATTTCATGAGTTTTGGGCTCTCACAAAGCTCTCACTTTGACTTTTCTTTCTTGTTCGTGGTTTGACACTCTTTTGTTCTAGTCTAGTAGATTATAATCATAGTAGATAAGTAGCTCCCGTTTTCGTGCTCAAATTCAGCAAAAAAGATGGGAAATAGAAAAAAGAAAGGACTGTGCACATGTGCTTCACACAAGGGGGTTTCTTCGTAGAACTAGCCTACCGCGTAGCTACGTGGGCAACTTTAGAAAGAGAAGAAAAGAAAGAGAATTCCACTCAACGGGGACTGGGACGGATTCTGACCTCTTCCTCCCGCCTCCTCTTCTCCGAATCATGATCTTCTGCCTCTTCTCTTCTTCCTTCTGTCGAGACTTCTACCCCTTCGTTCTATCTGAATTCAGAGTTCTTGCTTGAGGCTAGTCCTTGCTTCCGACCGGAGAGCTTCGTCTCGGGCTGCTAACTGCAGACAGACTGATTTCCCATTCTCATCTTTCACGAAAGTGAGGGTGAAAGAGAAAGCGAGACTTTCACCGCTCCGTGGGTGGGTGGGGGTCGAGATATGAGACCCCGGTTTTCAGTCATTTTACCGGGACTCGCAAAAGAAGAGATTGAAGAGTGAGAAGTCAAATCGACTACGAGGTTGGGACATGTACACCAGTGAGTTTCAAGCCCCTTGGGAATGGGAAATAGCTGCCAGAAAAGAACTACTGAAACTTGAGAATGAGAAAGAGAAGAAAGAGAATTCCCCAACTCCAGGCGGATGCCGAGGTAGCCACTGATTCAACTTCATTCCACTCAAAAGGCTCAGGCTTCTCAAAGGCAACTCTCTCAACTTCTGCATCCGCAACTGATCCTGCTGGAACAAGAACCTCTACAGCAACTGCTACAGGTCTCGCCTTTCTCCCTCACTCAACTCAGTCCGAGCCGAGCGGCTTTCGCACCGCGTAGTGCATTAGGTTCAAATTGTGGGTTCATTCATATGGATCTAATGGATAGTCCTCCGGACCGGTCTTCAAACTCCTAACGGAGGGGTCCAGATGAGTTCTAATCAATAAAGAAGGCGCAAAGCATATTGCGTGAGAAGATTTCCGGGGTTTATTTTAAGAGAAAGAGTTTCAGTCTTTAAGACAAGGACTTCTTGAAAATCCCCGATTTTGAGATTGATAATAATTCAAGACCGAGGGAGCGGGAATACTCTTTCCGTCGGCCGCGGAGCGGTTTACCTTATTATTTGACAGGTTGCTGAATGAATTGAGAAGGGATTATGCTTTCAAAGATTCTGAGAAATATCAAGAGCGGAGTGCAGAGACGGAGTGATAGGAGTGAGAGGGAAGAGAATAAGAGCTTTATCAAAAAGATAAAGGACTACGTCTATCTTGAATATTTATCTTCTTATTTATGCCCACTCCGCGGTGCAAAGAATATTGCTCAGAAAGATTCAGTTATCTTTTAGAAATCCTATGAAAAGTCGATATTCAGACCGCTCCGCTTCTTTGCTGACGAAGACTATTACATTCCTCTTCCCTTCTTTTTAGTTATACAAGAAGAGATTCTTCTTTCTTTTCTTGTTCATAGATCTTAAGTATGAAAGAGAATGACTATGACCCATAGTAATCTTTGACTATGGAAATAGGAGCGCTTTCTAATAGAAAAAAAGAATGAAGAGCAGATTTTGATGGTGAAAGAATGTTCGCAGGATTTCAAGTTCAATTCGATGAATTCTTCTTTCTTTGTCATTCTCGTGCAATTTTCTTCAAACTTTTTTTTGGGAATGCCTTTTAGAATTGAGAATTCAGACTTTCCTTTTCTCATAATTCAATGCTTTCCTATCTGATATTTCAAGTTCAATTTCTCGATCTGGTCGAAAGAAGGTGATTTATGTAAAGAAAAGGATAACCACCATTTTACGTGGATTCATGAAAGCCAAACTCAAGGCCGAGGCCAAGAAGGAACTACTCCTCCAACTCCAGGCTGAATAGGAGAAAGCCCTTGAAGATGAAAAATCAAGCTCCAGTGACCTATCTTCAATTTTTGAAGGAGTTAAGGAAGACGGAGCGGGGCATGATCCGCCCATGGGGAGTGGCTCATGGTGAAGCTAGTGGCTATCTCATTACTATTTAGATAATCGGTATATTGACTTTTTTTACAAAGGTTTTCTCATATTTCGCATCCAGCCTGCATGGCTGGCCATCAAGAATGGTGAGTAGTCCCTTCATATATGATCCAGATTCTTCCTGGTGGAAGCTGCTGGATGAGTCCTAGGCTTTCCCGCTCCGTGGGCATTGACATCCATAGATCGTCAAAATTCTTAGCTCCCGACTTCTGTGCCCAGTGGAATAAATGCGCAAGACCTTTGCTAGCTTAATATCGACGGTCTTCTCTTCCTTTTGTAGAGGTCGTTTTCAGAGGCCTATCCGCAACGAGGTTTACCGCTAGACTGGAGAGGAGCGAAAGCGGCTCGCTCGCAATATTCTCAAAATTGTCAGTGGAATTCAATATTCGATAATGAAAGCTGAGGATCAATGAAATTTGAGGAGGAGGAGAGCGGCTCGCCTTAGATAGGGGGAGAGGACTAGATACTGATCCTTTCATTCTTCCGGGCTGTACTCGGCGGGCCTTCCTTGAATATCCAGATAAGAAAGAATGCTCTCATGTCTTTCGACGCAATATTTTTTGCGCCTCTTCCCACATCTCTTTTAGACTATGGTATCTCCCCCATAGGGCCCTTTGAAGGTGTGAATCCTGGAGAACTAAGAACCACTCGTCATACTGAGTGAGCTTCCGCAAGAGGTCCTCTAGGGCAGCCCTTTTTTTTGATCTTTTACCTTGCCCAAGTTTTTCTTCTTTGCTACGGCATTAGCCTCATCCTTCCTTGAGTGAGTACTTTCCCCAAAGATAGAGCTAGCAAAATCCTTGCCCGCATGGAAGAGAGTTCCCCAGCCTTTGTTCAAGGTAAGGTAAGACTGGCTGCCCTCCCATTCTTTTAAGGCCTTTCTGATCTCAAATTCATTCAGCCTTCTGGCATTTTTCTTGTTTACTGCCACATGGTAGTGCATGCTCCCGTCCCTGTGCTTTTCTGTGGATTTAGAAAGCACTGGAAGAGTTTCTGAAGTAGTAGTTCAATTTCTTTTGGTTCAACTTCCTTCCTTCGTCTTTATGGATTTCGGCGTGAGAAAGAGTGAGAAGTATGAACTTCCGTAAATTCTTGCTGCTCATGTCTCTGTGATTATAACTAGTTAGTTCAATCCCATTCCTATTCCGATTCTATTCTACTGATGGAAGAGCTAACGACTGCTCATTCTACTTGAAAAAAGACATGGAATTCGCAAAAGCACGAATCTTACATTGAGCCTTCTTCATTGATTGCGCTCCTTAACATAGGCTTTCCTGATTTAGGCTTTCTCTAGTAGAGGCATCAAAATTCAATTCTTAAAAATAGTCGATTTACTAGCTCCTACTACGTCTTATTCAGTCTTTTTTAGGCCTGGTGGCGGAGGTGCCATAAGACAGGTCCGGAGGACGGGAGGAGGTGAAAAGAATATTGAATTGCCTCCTCTTCAGATTCCTTTTCTTCAGTATTTATTAGGTTAAGGCTTCTCTTTTCAAAGTAATAGCTATCGATCATTCTTTGAGCAAAAAGAAAGAATGTCATCTTCTCATATTTCATTGACCGTTAGGCGCATAATATGGATTTCAGACTCCGCACTCCTCAGCAATATTCTTTGCGCCTCTGAATTGAATGCACTTCGCTTCTCTCAAATTCTTTGAGCCTCTCATATTTCATTCAGCCTCAGCCCGCCAAACAAAGGTCCAGGTGACTATCCAGCCAAACAAAGGTCCAGGGTCCGGAGTCCGGAAGATTCATCTGTAGTCCGGAGTCCGTCCGGAAGAGCTATCTGTAGTCCGGAGTCCGTCCGGAAGAGCTATCTGTAGGACCATCCATTAGGAGTAGTCCGTAGGATTTATCCGGAGGACCTTCCTTAAGGGGTAGGAGTAGTCCGGAAGATTCATCTGTAGTCCGAAGTCCGCAGGATGAATCCGGAGGACCGTCCATTAGAAGGAGGACCTTCCTTAAGGGTAGGAGTCCGGAAGAGCTATCTGTAGTCCTACGTCCGGAAGATTCATCTGTAGTCCGAAGTCCGCAGGATGAATCCGGAGGACCGTCCATTAGAAGGAGGACCTTCCTTAAGGGTAGGAGTAGTCCGTCCGGAAGAGCTATCTGTAGGACCTTCCATTAGGAGTAGTCCGTAGGATTTATCCGGAGTCCGGAAGATTCATCTGTAGGACTATCCGCAAGGGAAAGGGGTAGGAGTCCATAAAAAACTAGGAGTAGTCCGTAGTCCGCAGGATGAATCCGGAGTCCGGAAGATTCATCTGTAGGACTATCCGCAAGGGAAAGGAGTAGGACCTTCCTTAAGGGAAGGAGTAGGACTATCCGCAAGGGAAAGGAGTAGGACCTTCCTTATCCATAAAAAACTAGGAGTAGTCCGAAGTCCGCAGTCCGGAAGATTCATCTGTAGGACTATCCATTAGAAGGAGGACCGTCCATTAGAAGGAGGACTATCCATTAGGAGTCCGGAAGATTCATCTGTAGAACTATAAAGGGTCCAGCTGTTTACCCGGAGGACCGTCCATTAGAAGGAGGACCTTCCTTAAGGGAAGAAGGAGTCCGGAAGATTCATCTGTAGGACTATCCGCAAGGGAAAGGAGTAGGACCATCCATTAGAAAGGGTCCAGCTGGTTTACCCGGAGTCCGGAAGATTCATCTGTAGGACTATCCGCAAGGGAAAGGAGTAGGACCATCCATTAGAAAGGGTAGGAGTAGGACTATCCGCATCCATAAAAAACTAGGAGTAGGACCATCCATTAGAAACCGAACTTTGCGCCTAGCCTCCGGACCTGTCTTCTCGCCTTTCTTTTTGGCAACCTATGGAATCAGAGTCAGAGTACGTACTCAAAGCAGAAGAAAGTCCAATAAATAAGGAAGTATAATTGTGAAAATGGAAGAAAGCCTATCAAAACAAAAGGAAAGTCATCTGAATCAAGCCTAGGGAGCGCAAACTGGAGGCACTACATCTCCTCCTACGTGTTAAGGAGCGCAAAGAAGAGCCTATCCCTTGATAAAGAAGGAATTCAAAGTTCAGCTCCTTCTCCAACTCATCCTATCAAGTTTACGAAATCAAGGCTTTTTCGCAATATTGCGCCTAAAATAGAGTGTCTAGCTGACTGATTTTTATCCATATTCCGTCCGGAGGACTCTACCCTATTGAGCGAAGGACTGATTAATGGAACTGATCTTGTTGCGGGACTTACAAGATCCAGTCAATCAATTGTAGTGGGCTTGCTTTGCGCCTCAATAGCTAAGGATATTCTTTTCTTCCCGCTCTGTGCTTTCTTTATTTCTAGTCGTCTGCGACGCAATATTCTTTGCGCCTTTCTTTTTCTTCCGCGGTAAAATCACTTTGCGACTGAGCCTAAATAAAGAAAGAATGTCCTTCTGACTTGTTAAAGTGGAAAACGAAAATCGAATTCAGCCTTATCCACGATCTTTGCGCCTCTGCGGTCAGTCCTTCGGACCAGGTGACTGATTTTTATCCATATTCATGAGCGAAGGACTGATTAATGGAACTAATAGTGGGATCCCTGCTGCACCGATACGGCGGCTTGCTTTCTGAGTTCTAGCTTCTTCTCTGGCCATATGCTCCTGGTCGGTCTCATTGCTTTGCATCCCTTGCTTGATCTCCACCCCGACCCCCATGGAAACCTCTAAGGCGGAGCTTAGTCTCTGAAATATAGAGAGCTAGCCAGCGTCTTAGGACCTTGTATCGGGAATACGAACTGAAAAGACCTATTCAAGGGAGGAGTTCTAGCGCGCGCGTCCAACAAGCAAGTGAAAGAGTCCTTCGCCTAAGAGTCAATGACATCCATAAATAAATAGGGGATCTGATTCTTGAAATGCCTGCACCCGCTTACGCTTCAGATGAGAGTACTTCTCCGCAATATTCTTTGCACCTTCAACCGCCTCAATGAAGAATTCAATCTTCTTTGAACCTTCATACTACCTCTTTTATGAAAGCGATCCCTACGTTAGAAAAGAAAGAGAGAAAGCCTAGGGGACCCGATCTTCACTCTCTTTACTCAGTGCCCTTGCCTTCGAGCGCTTCCACACACCCTACTAAAGCGACTGCCTTTAGAATAGCCCGGCCCCACCTAGGGAAAGAAGATGAGTTCAAGCCGCATACCGATCAACTCAAGAGAGCCCTATGATCATTCCTCTCCTCGCAAGAACCATCCTTTTGATACCGAAAAGCCATCCGGATGCGAAAGCAGAGAATGCATTTGATGATCGGCGATCAGACTCTTCTTTCTGGATGGATGCTTAGCCGATTTGGGGAGTTTCTTCCTCGTGACTTTGACCTCTCGCCTTTATCCTTCTGTCGAGACGTGATGGAAACGGAAACGTCTTTTCATTGTTGAATAAACCAAGGCATCCTTATCTTGGGACTTCTTTATGGTAGGCTTTCCATAACCTTTTCCGCCTCGCAATATTCTTTGCGCCTTCAGTTTCTTCTTGTTGCGGTATATCGGTATTTTAGATAAAAAAGATCTTGCAATATATA
>JACWES010000441.1:0-14297 GCA_025688845.1 Cucumis hystrix
CCTTTTGTCGACACCACCCATACCATAAGAAGCCCCACCTCCAGACGCCCAAGTCTGTCTTCGCCGATCGCCGGAAAACACCGCGCGTGGCCTTCACGCGCCGCCGGAATTTCCTTAGTCGTCACCCACGCGCCGGCGCGTGAGAGCGCGTGAGACGTCCGATTTGTCCTCCGTCTTCTGGGCTTGTCTCGAACCATTGTTTCCGCTCAGTCTGTACCATTGGGTCTATCAAATAGCATTCGGGTTCGACGAAAACCGAAGGTTACACTATTAGTTTTGGGTCCTTTTCCAATTTTACAGCTGTTTGGATTGATTCTCTCTTTGTTTGTGTGGACTACAATCATTGTGACTTCAATATGGCCGACATAAAAAATTTGGTAGTCTCCAACGTTATTCCCTTAGCCTCTAAGATCACATAACATACGCTAAATGGATCTAATTATTACGATTGACGTCGGACAATTTTATTTTATTTGAGAAGTACTGATATGGATGATCATATGACCGAAGATCCCTCAGAAAATGCAAAGCGGAAGGATTGGCTTCGTGATGATGCATGTTTATATCTTTAGATCAAAACCTCAATTGAGAGTGAGATAATTGGATTGGTTGATCACTGTGAGTCTGTTAAAGAACTTTTGGAATTTTTAGATTTTCTATATTAAGGTAAAGAGCAAGTGCATAGAATGTTTGAAGTTTGTATGCAATTTTTTCGTGCGGAACAAAAAGCTGAGTTTGTCACCAGCTACTTTATGCGGCTTAAGAAGATTATTGTCGAGCTTGGCTTGTTGTTACCTTGTAGTCTTGATGTTAAAGTTCAACAAGCTCAATGAGAGAAGATGGCTGTTATGATTTTTTTGAATGGACTCTTACCTGAATTTGAAATGGCAAAGACACAGATTCTCTCTGACTCTAAGATTCCATCATTAGATGATGCTTTCACTCGCGTCCTTCGCATTGAAAGCTCTCCGACTGGTGTGTCTATTCCTCAACCCAGTAGTGCTCTCTTTGGCAAGAACAATAACCCTCGGGCACCTCGAGCGATGGATAACAATGTTCAGAGGAATATTAATGATCATCGAAAACCAGATTCTGTAGAGATTGTTTGTAACTACTGTCGTAAGCCAGGTCATATGAAACGTGATTGTCGGAAATTGTTATATAAGAATAGTCAGTGATCTCAACATGCTCAGATAGCTTCCACATGTGATATACCAGATGCGTCAGTTACTATTTCTGCAGATGAATTTGCTAAGTTTCAAAATGACCAAGATTCATTTCAAGCGTCATCTTCCTCTACTCCGGTTGCATCCACCGTTGCCCCAGGTAATACAAAGTGTCTTCTTACATCATTTACCAAATGGGTCATAAACTCTGGTGCCACAGCTCATATGACAGATAATTCTCACCTATTTTCTAGACTGTTGTCCCCTGCCCCTTTTCCATCTGTTACATTGGCAGATGGATCCACATCTTTTGTTCTTGGCTCTGGCACTATTCACATTACCCCATCATTTTCTCTCTTCTATGTTACATTTGCCTAATTTATCGTATGATTTAATTTCTACTAGTCAACTTACTCATGACCTAAATTGTGTTGTCGTGTTCTTTTCTGATTATTGCTTGTTTTAGGATCGTGTGACGAAGAAGATTATTGGTAGAGGATATGAGTCGGGAGGCCTTTATCTCTTTGATCATCAAGTATCGCAAGCTGTGGCGTGTCCTTTCGTTCCCTCTCATTTTCAAATCTATTGTCGTTTAGGTCATCCATCTTTGTTCGTGTTGAAGAAACTTTATCCAGAATTTAGGTCTTTGTCCTCTTTAAATTGTGTTTGTGTCAATTTGCTAAATTTCATCGTTTTAGTTCTAGTCCTCGAGTCGATAAACGAGCAATTGCTCCATTTGAGTTAGTTCATTATGATATTTGGGGTCCGTGTCCAGTTGTATCTCAAACTGGCTTTCGTTATTTTGTTACTTTTGTTGACGATCATTCTCGTCTAACTTGATTATATTTAATGAAAAATCGTTCTGAGTTATTATCTCACTTTTGTGCCTTTCATACTGAAATAAAAAATCAGTTTAATGTCTCTCTCAAAACTTTGCGTACTGATAATGCGGGTGAATATTTTTCATTCTCTTGGCTCTTACTTGTGTGAACATGGCATTATTCATCAGTTTTCATGTGTTGACACTCAATCTCAAAATGGGGTTGCAGAACGAAAAAATAGGCATTTACTTGAAACTACCCGTGCTTTATCGTTTCAAATGCATGTTCCAGAAACCTTTTGGGCAGATGCTGTCTCTACAACTTGTTTTAGATTAATAGAATGCCTTCCTCTGTTCTTAATGGTGAGATTCCCTACCGTGTTCTTTTTCCTATCAAGAATTTGTTTCCTATTGCTCCTAAGATATTTGGTTGTGTTTGTTTTGTTCGCGACGTTTGTCCTCATCATACTAAGTTAGATCCTAAATCCTTGAAGTGTATCTTCTTGGGTTATTCACATGTTCAAACGGGGTATCGTTGTTATTGTCCTACCCTTAAAAGGTGCTTGTTCCGCCTGATGTTGAATTTTTTGAGGATACACCCTTTATTTCATCACCATTGAGTTCGTGTCAGGGGGAGGATGACAATCTTTTTATATGAGGTTACCTCTCCCACACCATCCTTGTCCATTGATGTGCCTCCTTCCCGCCCGTTGATTTCTCTAGTTTACTTTCGACGACCTCCACCACAACCTTCAGATTCATGTCCTCCATCAATGCTTCCTTCATCATGCGATCTGGGGCCAAGTGATGATCTTCCCATTGCTCTTCGCAAAGGTAAACGCAAGTGTACTTACCCCGTTTCTTCCTTTGTTTCCTATCACCAGTTCCCTCCACATCTGCTTTTATTACGTCTCTTGAGTCCACATCTATTCCTAACTCTGTTCATGAAGCTTTATCTCGTCCTGGCTGGCAAAATGTAATGATTGAGGAGATGACTGCTTTAGATGATAATGGTACTTGGGATTTGGTATCTTGTCCTGCAGGAAAGAAGGCCATTGTTGTAAACGGGTGTTTGCTGTCAATATGAATCCTGATGGAACAGTGGCTCGATTGAAAGCTCGCCTTGTTGCCAAAGGTTATGCTCAAATCTATGGAACTGATTATTCGGATACATTCTCTTCAGTTGCCAAATTAACTTCCATTCACCTATTTCTTTCCATGGCTGCTACCCGTAAATGGCCTTTGCATCAACTTGACATTAAGAATGATTTTCTGCATGGTAATCTTCAAGAGGAAGTTTATATGGAACAACCACCTGGGTTTGTTGCTCAGGGGGAGAGTGATAAAGTATGTCGCATTCGAAAATCTTTGTATGGTTTGAAACAGATTCCTCGTGCTTGGTTTCGTAAGTTTAGTCAAGGTCTTGTATGCTTTGGTATGAAGAAGAGTACATCTGATCATTCGGTTTTCTATTGCCGATCTGATATTGGTATAGTTCTACTAGTTGTATATGTTCATGATATTTTTATTACTGGAAATGATGTATCGGGTATTTCGTCTCTCAAAATTTTCCTTCAGGGTTAGTTTTATACCAAAGATTTGAGCCAATTGAAATATTTTTTGGGCATTGAAGTGATGAGAAGCAAGAAAGGTCCTTATTTGTCTCAACAAAAATATGTACTTGATTTGTTGTCTGAGTTAGGAAAATTAGGAGCCAAACCAAGTGGCACTCCATTGATGCCAAATCAGCAACTTGTTAAAGAAGGAGAATTATGTAAAGATCCTGAGAGATATAGGAGATTAATTAGGAAGTTGAACTACTTAACAGTGACTGGACCAGACATTTCTTATTCTGTAAGTGTTGTAAGTCAGTTCATGTCTTCCCCTAAAGTGGATCATTGGGCTGCAGTAGAGCAAATTTTGTGTTATCTAAAAGCTGCTCCTGGACGCGGGATCTTATACAAATCATGGACATACAAGAGTTGAATGTTTTTCTGATGCTGATTGGGCGGGGTCTCGTGAGGATAGGAGATCAACTTCTGGATATTGTGTCTTTGTAGGTGGAAACTTAGTATCATGGAAGAGTAAGAAACAAAATGTTGTTTCTCGTTCGAGTGCTAAGTCAGAATATAGAGCTATGGCACAATCTGTGTGCGAAATAGTATGGATTCACCAACTATTATCTGAGATAGGCTTCAGTATTACCATGCCAGCTAAATTATGGTGTGATAATCAAGCTGCACTTCATATTGCATCTAATCCAGTATTTCATGAACGAACTAAACATATTGAGGTGGATTGTCACTTCATTCGTGAGAAAATCCAAGATGGGTTCGTGTCCACAAGATGGGTTCGTGAGATATTCTGACTAAAGCTTTAAATGGAGCAAGGATAAGCTATCTGTGCAACAAGCTGGGCATGATCGACATATTTGCTCTACTTGAGGGGGAGTGTTATGATATATATATTTATATTGATATCATATGTCATTTATTGTAATTGTACATAGTGTCTAGGGTTTATTTTATTCTCTATATAAATATGTAACGTTCTTTTGACTCAATATGAATAAGAAATATACTTATCTGAATTCTAGATTACGTGGTATCATATGTCCTTTATAGTAATTGTATTTCTCTTGTTGAGCTTTTACTTTTCAGCTTTGCTTTTGTGTACCGTAGGAAGCTTATATTGTTATTTTGGGTGTTATCTTGATCTTTTCAAGACCTTAGTATTGTTCTTGTATTTTGGATATGATGAGAATGCTAAGGGGGTGTGAACCTAGCTGAGATGTTTGGGTGCACCTACTGATCCTCTCTTCCTCTCCCATTTCTAGGCTTTTCTATTACTCTCAATGTCTAACTCCTTTGTACTTTGAGTTTATTGATAATATTGAAGCTTGTCTCCTTTCTAAAAAGAAATATCAATTTCAAGAAGTGTTCTTTCTTGGTCAAAGACATTTTTTTGGGTTTTGTCACTAATGAATTTGGTATATCTGTAGATCATAAAATTTTTTAGTAGTATAGCATCCTTGCTAACTGAATGTTTAAAGAAAAGGAAAATCCTCATGGTCTAACTTGCAAACACAAAGTTTTGTGCTCTTGCCATTCGAGGCAGCGGTTGATGCTTGTGGATATGGAATAGGAGCAGTTTTGTCTCAAACACACTCACCGAATTGAGTATTTTAGTGAGAAACTAAGTGAATCAAGACAAAAGTGGAGCACCTATGAACAAGAACTTTTTCGTTGGTAAGAGCTTTAAAGGCCTGGGAAAATTATCTTGTAGGCCAATAATTCATTTTATATTCCAACCACTTATCCCTAAAATATTTACAGACCCAAAAAACTATTAGTAGAATGCATGCTAGATGGCTCTCTTTTACCCAACGTTTTCATTTTGTAATAAAGCATAAGGCGGGTAATACGTACAATGTTGTGGCGGATGTTCTTAGTAGGAAAGCCAATCTTCTCACTATCCTAAAGACTCAAGTGGTAGCTTTTGATTCTTTACCAAACCTTTATAAGGATGACCCTAACTTTGGCAATATTTGGTTTTTATGTGTTGATGAGGTTAATTGTCACTTGACTAACGAGTTTCTTTTGAAGAATAATTTTCTTTGCATTTTTGGAACATCGCTTCATGAGGCTTTGATTGAAGAGTTTCATAGCAATGGCCTTGTGTGGGGCATTTCGATATTGACAAGACCTATCAACTACTTAGTGAAAAGTATTATTGGCCACAACTACGTAGGGACGTCACAAAGTTTGTCAAACACTGTTTTATGTGTCAAACTGCCAAGGGACAGCATCGAAATACGGGCCTTTACACCCCATTACCTATTACCGGAGGCATTTGGGAAGACTTGTCCATGGATCATCCTAGGCCTTTCAAAAATTCAAAGGGGGTATGATTCCCTTCTTGTGGTAGTTGATCGATTTAGCAAGATGTCTCACATTTTACCTTGTAGGAAAACTTCGAATGCTCTTTATGTATGTAACATATTCTTTAAAGAAATTGTGCGTTTGCACATAATACCTAAATCCATAGTGTTCGGTCGAGATGTAAAGTTTCTAAGCTACTTTTGGAAGACTTTTTGGAAAAAATTCAACATGACACTCAAATTTAGCACCACGAGTCATCCACAAATGGATGGACAAACTGAAGTCAATAGTAGAACTCTAGCCAACCTTATAAGATGCATCGGTGGAGACAAACCTAAACAATGGGATCTCATCTTAGCACAGGTAGAGTTCGCCTACAATCATATGAAGAATCGATCAATAGGGAAGTCATCATTTGAGATTGTTTACACTAAATTACCTGGACAAACAGTTGACCTTGCTAGCATTCCTTCTAATGTTGATCTTAGTGTAGAAGCCGAGAACATGGCCGAAAGAATAGCAAAACTGCACAAATATCTAGCAAACCAACTAGAAAAGATGAATGAAAACTACAAGAAACAAGCGAATAAACATAGAAAATTCAAGGAATTTAAAAAAGGCAATCTCGTCATGATATATCTTGGAAAAGCGAGACTTCCGGCTGGAAAATATAGTAAATTACAGCCAAAGAAAATAGGACCTTATCGAATAGTAAAGAAGTTTGGAGACTACACATACTAGATTGACTTACCGGATCACGAACACATCAATCCTATCTTCAACTTAGCCGATATTTTTGAATATTTTCTACCTGACCAGCTGCAAATTTCAGCCTAAACTCTAGGACGAGTTTTCCTTTGGAGGAGGGAATTTGATGTAATTAGCTTGGTTATTAACTTCTGGAAATTACTCACACTTTTAGATTTTTGACCTGTTGTAATGGTTAGTTCACCTTCTGCCTTAGTATAAAACTTGGAATTAGGCTTTTATTATTTCCTACTTCATCAAGTTCCTATGGTTATCTTTCTTTTAAACAATCATGGTTGGCCTAGTGGTAAAAAAGGAGACATAGTCTCAATAAACGACAAAAAGGTCATAGTTTCAATTCATTGTGGCCATCTACCTAGGATTTAATTTTCTATGAGTTTTCTGGACACCCAAATATTGTAGGGTTAGACAGGTTGTTCCGTGAGATTAGTCGAGGTGCGCGTATCTTACCTGGAGACTCATGGATATTAAAAAACCGGATATTTCATGATGATACTTATGAAGCTTTGCCATTTTCTAATGGATTATGGATCAACATTGGACTTCACTTGATTTGGTTTTTTAGGCCCCTCGGCTTTGTTATTGTCAGATTTGGTTGTACCTTTTTCTATTTGCTCATTTGTATTTTGGTTGTTATTCACTCTCTCATGTATGGGTTTCCTCTTTATCTTTTTAGGGGATCTTCCACTTACTCTTTGGATTAATCTCATTCATCTATAAAATGTTTGTTATTAAAAAAAAGTTTGATGACTATTTATTTATCTTGTATTTAACAAGTGAGGGCATAAATGTTACTTTTTGCATAAGCAATGGGCCCAAACCGACTGGTTTTTCAGAGGTATTTTTTTTGTACAACGTAAACATTTAGAGGCCATTTTTTAGAATTACTGTATGAACTTATAACTTCCAAGTGCAAAGAGGTAGTTATTATCATTATTATATTTATTTTGATTTTTTTTTTTAAATTTTACGTCATGCTTCGATTAATTATGTATCAAATTGGTGCCAGTGCAAAGGTGGTGATTCAAAGGAACGATCCTTCTCCCTAAATATCTCAGAAGATGGGTAAGATTTTATAGCTTCTTTCTCGTTGAGTTTTTCTCATAATCTTTTTATTTGATATACTGATAGGCTTTGTGTGTTTGTGTTTTTCTTATATCGTTTGTTTTAAATGTTTTTGTGGAAGTTATTTAGGGTGACTTTTAATTATTAAAAGTCTGAATGATCCCTGTTATTCTTTCGCTTATTTAGATTTCTTTGTTTAGCTCTTTGTATAATTCTCCTTATTATTAATAAAGAAGTTTGTTTTCGTTAAAATTTTTTTTATTAAAAGTCTGAATTTTGGCTTCTTCCTCGGTTGATTTTTTCTAAGTCTTTTTTACTTTTTATACTATTAGTATTTGTTATTTTTTTGAAGAGGAAAGAAGCCTTAATATTATTAATGAATAAAATAGAGACAGATGCTCATATACTAGAGGGTTATACAATGAGCAAAGAAAGAGAGAGAGGCGGATCAACATGCGCACCTGGACATCTCAACTAGGTTGACACTCCTTAGCGCCCTCATCATATCCATAGGTGGAAAGAAATAAAAATTATCCTTTCTCCAGGTTGATAGTAGCCAATACAAAGCCAAAATACAAGCCCAAAATAAAGTAGTCAGTCCATACAGAACATTAAAAAAAAAAAGCATCAGCGATATATCAGAAAAGCCTTCCTCGTTTATGCTAGGATCCAGTTGAAGCAGAAGGCCATTCAAAAGTCATGCTGCCCAAGACTTCAAAGTGGAGAGGTTATGAAGGCTGGCCAGTTCAGCAAAATCTCCTGCAGAGAGTACTCCTGAATAACTTTGGATAAGGAACCCCACAATGTTGCAATTCAAATTGGTCCATCTATGTCGAAGGCTTGTCATGGAAAACCCTCTGATTTCTTTCAAACCAAACTTCAACTAATAGAGCTTTCACTGCATTAACCTGACAGCAAGGGAGCTTTCTTCTTCTTCAAAGCTGGACTAACAATGATTTGGACCACATTCTTCTTAAAATCTTTATCAAAAACCCAACAAATATTAAAAGTTTGGTGGAGTCAGAACCAACAATTTGTTGCATAAACATAGTCAAATAAAAGGTGCTGGATGTTCTCCTACTCGTCTTTACAAAGGGGGCAAAGCATGGGATATCCTCCTAGTCAAATAAAAGGTGCTGGATGTTGCAATGCTGGATATCCTCCAATATGTGGTGGCAGAGCATGGGAAGAGAGTTTTCTTTGAAGATGGGGAGAGGTGATCAACCAAGGATTTTACCGAGAAGGAGCCATTTGTTTTGAGAGACAAAACCTTCTATCCGGATGGGTGGCTGGCTGTCAGGTAGAAAGCTGGCTTAATACGGACTGGAAGTCTAAGATTTCTTCATCATCAAGCAGTCTTCTAAAAAATATGAACCAAGGCTGGTGGAAGAGTCCCAATGATCTGAAACTGGACCATTTGGATTGTGTGCAACCCTAAACAGTCTTGGAAATTTACACTTCAGGGAAATTCTTTCCATTTAAGGGTGTTGCCAAAAAAGGATTCTGCTGCCATCACCTAAATTGAAGAGTGCCAATGCATCTATTTTGCGCCATTGTCTGGAAATGCTAATCCAAGGGCTTCTAAGGCTCAAAGTTTNTTTCCTGCCCCTCCTTTTATATGTGTGAATAATTGGTGGTCTTACAGTACCCCGGGGTTCTAAGTTCACCTTGTCCTCAAGGTGGAAGTTAGGGAACTGTTGATTCAATAGATATACTGACTCCCATGTTGCCTCACTATCTGGTAAATCCTTCCATTTGATTAGCCATTCATTTCCTCCCAACTCCTTGTTCCACCGTATCCCAAGCACATTCTCCGGCCATAGTTGTAATTCAAAATCCTCGGTTAGTACCGGTTGTTGTTGCTGAACTACATGTCGTTTTCCCAGTTTTAGTTTCAATTGGGAAATGTGGAAAACGTTGTGGATGGCAGCTTCTGGAGGAAGTTTCAGACGATAAGCGACCTCTCCTATCTGCTCAATAATCTCATATGGTCTATAGAATTTTGGGGATAGCTTTTCACACTTCTTTCTAGCTAATGATCTTTGTCTATAGGGTCGTAGTTTTAGATAGACTGCATCACCTATCTTGAATTGGAGTTCTCTACGTCCCCGGTCTGCCATCTTTTTCATTCTGTTTTGGGCTGTACATAGGTTTTCCTTCAAGGCATTGATCGCTAAATCCCTCTCCTTCAACATGACTTCTACCTCATTGTTAGGAGACTTTCGCATCCCATATGATAGCAAAGGGGGAGGCGTTCGCCCATAAACTGCCTGGTAAGGAGTTGTTTTAGTGGATGCATGGAAGGTTGTGTTATACCACAATTCAGCCCAAGGAATTAGTTTATCCCATTTTCTTGGTTGCTCATTGCAAAAGCATCTCAAATAAGTTTCAAGGCACCTGTTAACCCTCTCGGTTTGTCCATCAGTTTGGGGATGGAATGCCGTGCTTCTTTTCAGAATTGTGCCCATGGTGGTGAATAATTCTTTCCAGAAATTGCTAAGAAAAATCTTGTCTCGATCTGTAATAATGGATTTAGGAATTCCATGTTTGCTGACCACTTTTTCCAGAAAAATAGAAGCCACTTGCTTTGCTGTGTAGGGATGTTTAAGCGTCAAGAAGTAGGAATATTTACTTAAGCGATCCACTACTACCATAATTACATTGTATCCTCCTGCTAAAGGCAGTCCTTCGATGAAGTCCATGGTCCAATCTTCCAATATCTTTTCGGGAATGGGAATAGGTTGTAGAACTCCAGCAGGATTGGTAGCTTCAAACTTGTTGCGTTGACATATGTCACATTCTTCCACATATCTCTTCACCTCTGCCTTCATTCCTTTCCAAAACAATTCCCCACTCATTCTTTTGTATGTTCTCAAAAATCCAGAATGCCCTCCTAGTATGGAGTCGTGGAATGTGTGTAGTAGCCTCGGAATAAGGGCTGAATGTCGCGACAACACTATCCTTCCTTTATATAACAGCTTGCCATTGCTCCACTGGTATTTCCCTTCTCGATCCACCCCTTTTTGTAGCTCGGCCATAATTTTCTGAAGTTCTGGATCATTCTCAACCTCCTTCTCTATAAGTTCCATGTCAACAATGCCCGTGGTCGTCATGGTTTTTAACTCCACTGTTTGATCCTTTCTTGAAAGCGCATCAGCCACTTTATTTTGCAGTCCCGGTTGATACAAAATCTCAAAATCATACCCCAGCAGTTTCGTTAGCCATTTCTGGAATTGAGGTTGGACTTCCCTTTGTTCTAGCAAAAATTTCAGAGCTTTCTGATCTGAAATAATCGTGAATTTTCTTCCTAGGAGGTAGTGCCTCCATTTTTGCACAGATAGCACAACAGCCATCAATTCCCTCTCATAGATCGACTTACTTTGGCCCCTTGGGGACAGTTTCTGACTGAAGAAAGCTATAGGATGACCACCTTGTGATAGAACCGCGCCTAAACCTACTCCTGAAGCATCAGTTTCCACCGTGAAGGGCTGTGACCAATCAGGCAATGCTAACACTGGAATGGTTGTCATTGCTAATTTCAGTTTATCAAAAGCTGTTGTTGCTTCTTCATCCCACTTAAAGGCGTTCTTTTGCAGTAGTTTAGTCAAGGGTGCAGCTATCTCCCCATAACTCTTCACAAACCTTCGATAATATCCGGTCAATCCAAGGAAGCCCCTCAGTCCGGTTACATCCTTTGGTTGTGGCCAGTTGATCATACTTCGGATTTTTTCCTCATCAGCTTCCACTCCTCTGCTGGAAATTTTATGTCCCAAATATTGAACTTGGGAGTGAGCAATCACACACTTAGTTCTATTCGCAAACAGCTTGTGATCCCTCAATGTAGCAAAAACCATTCCTAAATGTCTCATATGCTCATCTATATTCACACTATAAACTAAAATGTCGTCAAAAAATACCAGAACACACCTTCTTAGAAATGGTTTGAAAACCTCGTTCATGAGCGATTGAAACGTGGCTGGAGCATTCGTAAGACCGAAAGGCATCACTAAGAACTCATAGTGTCCTTCATGTGTGCGGAATGCTGTCTTCTCTATATCTTCCTCCTTCATTCTGATCTGGTGGTATCCCGATTTCAGATCTAATTTGGAAAAAACTGTCGCCCCATGTAGTTCATCTAGCAATTCCTCAATCACTGGAATTGGGAATTTGTCTGCCACTGTGACCTGATTCAGCTTACGATAATCTACACAAAACCTCCAACTCCCATCTTTTTTTTTAACCAATAGTACCGGGCTAGAATATGGGCTGTGACTTGGTCGAATCACCCCTGCTTGCAGCATTTCTAACACCAATTTTTCAATTTCCTCTTTCTGCACATGTCCGTACTTATATGGCCGAACGTTAACAGGTTTGTGATCGTATATGGTTAATATACGATGGTCTATGGTTCTCCTGGGAGGTAAACCTGTTGGTAGTCGAAATATGTCTGTATATTGCTCGAGTAGTCGTTGAACCATGGGTAATCCTTCCTCTTCTCCCTTCACTTCAGTTTCCATTTCTGCTTCATCTTCCCAATCCACCTCGTAATTTTGAATTTCTAAAAGAAATCCTTGGTCCCCAGATTGCCACGTTTTCTCTATAGTTCTCAACGAACATTCTGACTTGGTTAGGGAAGGGTCCCCCTTTAAGATTATTCTTCTGCCCTTCTTCCAGAATGTCATGGTCAGGGAGGGCCAGTGCACCTTCATGGTTCCGGTAGAATCCAGCCATTGCATTCCCAACACTAAGTCCACCTTTCCTAACTCCACCGCCAGAAAGTCAGCTATGATTGTTAATTCTTTCAACTTTACCTTTATCCTCGAACATATTCCTCTTCCTTCACAACGGGTGCCATCCCCAATTGTAACTCCAAACTGAGTTTTAGGATCGATATTCAATTGTAGTTCGTCTACCAAGACTTGACTGATGAAATTATTGGTAGCTCCACTGTCAATAAGGATTATCACCTCCCTCCCTTGCACTTGACCTTTCAATTTCATAGTTCCTTTGGAGGTAACACCCGTAATCAGCCTTAATTCAATAGGAGTATCCTCCTTCACTTCTAGTTGACTCAATTCTATTACTTCATCGGTCTCTTCCTCAACGGTTACTACTCCTTCCCCGTCCTCTTCCTCATTTAGTATAAGAAGCATTAGCTCTCTTTTTTCTCTTACCTTACACCTATGGCCGGGCGAGTACTTTTCATTGCATCTGAAACAGAGACCTTTATCCAATCTTGCTCTAAACTCACTGTCCGACAGTCTTTTTATTGGAGGGTCTTTTTTCTGGTGGTCCACTTTTAGTGGGACTGTTATCTGCTTCATTGCGAACTCTGTTTTCCTTGTTTCAACCTTCTCATTCTTCCCTTGAATTTGGCTAATGTTCCCAGTTCTTTTGGGTTCTGTCTTACTCATCTCTTCCACAGCCAGCTTCAATGCTATATTCCTATCATTCACCAGTTGCGCTTCCTTCATACACTCCTCTAACGTTTGCGGGTGTCTACTAATTACCTCAGCTTGCAGTGTTGGTTCGAGTCCAGTAAGAAATGCGTCCTGCAGTACACTTTCAGCCATATCCGGTAGGGGAGCTGAGTATGTAACGAACTTCTTCACATAATCACTGTATGAACCTTCTTGCTTGATGCGAATTAATCTTGCCCCCAGACTCTGCTGTCCCGTATCGTTAAAGAAATCAAACATTCTTTCTTTTAAATCCTCCCAAGATTCAACCCTCTTTCGATGATGACTCCACCTAAACCAATCGACTTCCTCTTGTCCAAAACTAACAACCGCTACTTTAACTTTTTCAGCTTCTGGTAAATTGTTAATCTCAAAGAAGTGTTCCGCTCGGTAAGCCCAAGATTCAGGGTTCACCCCTGTAAACATTGGCATTTCTAGTTTTTTGTACTTACTTCGGTCGATGTTGCCTCCTCCATACTCCACAGACGTCTCCGTCTCTTCCATCTTCCCTTTCAGTTTCAGCATTGCCCCTTCAGCCGTTCCAGCCTCTTCTTTTCTTCTGAAACTGTGGTTTTCCCTCAGTTCTTCTGTCATTCGATCCATCGCTTTCCTCATCTCTAGCATCATTTCTTTGAGACTTAAAATTTCTTTTTCAGTCCCCTCTACCCGTTCTTCTATTTGTCTTTGCGCCATTCTTCGCGTGACCACCCCCAGTGTATTGGCTCTGATACCAAATGTAAGGATTCTGTTTGATTAACAGCACTATTTCCACCCTTACAATGGCTAAAAACAGAGGCAGCACTCTGTAATCTTTATTTATATATAGCCAAAAACAGTACAGCAACCATAAGGATTCAAATACCACTCAAAAATACAAATAAGACAAACCCAGCTTCCTTTTTAGGGTAGCTGGATATTCCCAGGCTAAGCAGCCGTCAAAACTCATAAAAAATAGACCTACCCCCTCAACCCTAAAAGGACCTATTTATATAGCTCCTTCCCCTAGTTTTCTCTTTCCTGAACCTGGGCCCCACACGCCCACACGCACGATCCCTTCCCATCATTCTTTCATCATTTTATTTGTTCATTTACTTTCCTGCCCCTCCTTTTATATGTGTGAATAATTGGTGGTCTTACA
>JACWES010000444.1:0-10157 GCA_025688845.1 Cucumis hystrix
AATTGCCTCACAGTTAGCTCAGTTAACAGTGCAACCACACTCTGAGGCAGAAGATTATTGATGCTCAGAGTAGTGATCCTTATTTGGATGAGAGACGTCGCCTCGTAGGGACAGGACAGACTGATGAGTTCTCCATATCCTCTGATGGTGGACTGTTGTTTGAGAGACGTCTGTGTGTGCCAACAGACACTGCAGTCAAGACCGATTTACTGAATGAGGCCCATAGTTCCCCCTTTTCCATGCATCCTGGTAGTACGAAAATGTATCAGGATTTGAAACGAGTGTATTGGTGGCGTAATATGAAGAGGGAAGTGGCCGAGTTTGTTAGTAAGTGCTTAGTGTGTCAGCAGGTTAAGGCACCTAGGAAGAAACCAGCAGGTTTGTTGCAGCCCTTGAGTATGCCAGAGTGGAAGTGGGAGAATGTGTCGATGGACTTTATTACAGGACTGCCTAGAACCCTGAAGGGTTACACAGTGATTTGGGTTGTTGTAGACAGACTTACGAAGTCAGCACATTTTGTTCCAGGAAAGTCCACTTATACTGCTAGTAAGTGTGCACAGTTATATTTAACTGAGATTGTAAGACTGCATGGAGTGTCTGTGTCTATTGTTTCTGACAGAGATGCACGTTTTACTTCCAAGTTTTGGAAGGGACTTCAGACTGCCATGGGCACGAGGTTAGATTTCAGTACGGCTTTTCATCCACAGACTGATGGTCAAACTGAACGTTTGAACCAAGTTTTAGAGGATATGCTACGAGCTTGTGTTTTAAAGTTTTCAGGTAGTTGGGACTCTCACTTGCATTTGATGGAGTTTGCTTATAATAACAGTTTTCAGGCTACCATCGGCATGGCACCGTTTGAAGCTCTGTATGGTAAATGTTGTAGGACCCCTGTTTGTTGGAATGAGGTTGGTGAACAGCGATTGATGGGTCCTGAGTTGGTTCAGTCTACTAATGAGGCTATTCAAAAGATTAGAGCACGTATGCAAACAGCGCAGAGTAGACAGAAAAGCTATGCTGATGTGAGACGAAAAGATCTTGAGTTTGAGGTGGGAGATAAGGTGTTCTTGAAGGTAGCACCTATGAAGGGTGTTATGCGTTTTGAAAAGAAGGGGAAGTTGAGTCCTCGTTTTGTGGGACCGTTTGAGATTTTAGAGAGAATTGGTGTTGTGGCGTATCGTTTGGCATTGCCACCATCTCTCTCTGTAGTTCATAATGTTTTCCATGTTTCAATGTTGAGGAAGTACGTGGCAGATCCATCCCATGTGGTGGACTATGAACCACTAGAGATTGACGAGAATTTGAGCTGTGTGGAGCAACCAGTTGAGATTCTTGCTAGAGATGTAAGATGCTTCGTAATAGAGGAATTTCTTTAGTGAAGGTGTTGTGGCGTAATCACCGAGTTAAAGAGGCAACCTGGGAGCAAAAGATGATATGAAGACTCGTTACCCAGAGTTATTCCAGGAATTAGAACTTTCGAGGACGAAAAGTTTATAAGGAGGGAAAGAATGTAACGCCCCAAAAAAAAAAAAAAAAGGGTAATAATAAAAATAATAATATTTTTTATTTAAAATATTATTATTATTATTATAATATTAAAAAAAAAAAGGGGGCAGCCCCCCTCTCTTCCCTTCTCCCCGCGTGCAACCCCCCCCCCCCTCAATCTTTTTTTTTTCTTTTCTTTTCTTCTTCTTCTTTTTCTTCTTCTTCTTCTCCTTCTCCCAGCCCTAACCGTCGTCGCCGCCCGTGTCTCCGTCCCCGAAGCCAAGCCGCACTGCCGTCCAGCCGCACCGCACCGCCGCCCAGCCCCGGATCTCCGCGACGCCAGCCGAAAACAGCCGAAACGCTCCCCTCTCCTCAGATCTGTCCGCGTTCCTCCTTCCGCAACCACAACCAAACCCAGCCGAGCCCGACTCCGTTCGCGAAGCCTCACGCCGCTGTGTCCGTTTGCCGCACGCCGTCGTCCGCCCAGATCTCCTCTGTTCTGCATCCTCTGCCGCACGTCGCCGTCCGCCCAAACCGCGTCCCTCTCCGCCTAGCAGTGCATCTCCCCATCTCCGTTCACCTGAAGCCGAAATCCGTCAGACCGCGTCTCCCCTGAGGCCGCGCGTGAACAGCCATCCTCAACGGAGCTGAAGCCGCACGCGAACAACCGTTCGTCGTTCCTCTTTTGCGCCTGCCTTCGTGCGTGGGACAGCTGCACCGGTTCCCTTCCAATCGCGCGTGAGTTTCCTTCGATCGCCGCTTCTGCCCTGCCGTGGACCTTTGAGTGATAGATTTGGGTAAAGGTTATAGTGTGGGTTCCGTTGTACCTATCGTTAAATGTTAACCGTTGAGCTTAATGTGCTAAAATTTTTGGAAGTACATATTGAATCAAGGAATGAATCCTTGATGTTTCCAGAGGATTGAAGTGGAGTTCGATTTTCCATCGACTTGGGTAGTTGCCAAATTCACACTTGGAGTGAATTGAATGAACGAAATTATGTAGAAAGATATTAATTTTAATGTTGCTATGTTTTAGGATTTGGTTTATTGGACTTAGTTCGATTGAAGAAATCACATAAAGTTAAGGTAAGGGACTTCCTACTGGACTCAATAACAAAAATTAAGATGTATTGACTATTTGGACTGAATGTTATATCTGGACTGAGTAGGGATGACGTTTATGATGTTTGGTTGGGTGTGGACTGAAAGTTTAACGTATGTTGTGCTTGACTGAATGAAACTTATATATGTATGTATGGATTGACGTGGACTTGTTATCTAGTGTATGTTGTGACTGCTGGGTTATTTATGTTGATGACTGATGTAGTGATATGTTTGACTGCCCTTGGGTGAAATTTGGATAATATGGTCGTTCGAGGTTAAATGGGGAACTTATGTGATAAGGAAATTTTACTGTATTGAGCATGACTGTTAAGATGTTTAGATGGGACTTAGGGGATAAACTATTAGTTTCCTAGTGGATAGTTACCCTGCGGGTGTCCTTCGGGATCATCCCCTATATGTGCATCCTTCGGGAGCACTAGACTGATATGTGCATCCTTCGGGAGCACTAGACTGATATGTGCATCCTTCGGGAGCACTAGACTGATATGTGCATCCTTCGGGAGCACTAGACTGTGACTGTGCAGGGTACACCATAGGATGCTAATAATTTATTTTTCCCCGAACGGGACCAGTAGTGGGTCCTTTACTGAGTATATTAATACTCACCCTTTTTATGTTTAACTTTTCAGGCAAAGGTAACACGAGGGGCAGACCGACGAGGGACAAGAATGACTCGTGAATTTGCCATAGGGGACTGTCTTTAAACTGCTTCCGCTGACGGTTTGAAAACTATTTTGATTTAACTAAGTCTACAAATAGTTAAATTTTTTGTAAACAGCATTTGTAAATTTTGTATTTTGGAAATAGGGCCCGATTAAATTTTCCTTCGTTTTCTTACGGTTTCAACTGAATATTCTTATGTCTTTTGTCAACAAACGGTTTTGTGTCAAATTGACGACTTAGACGGTCAGTCCGGAAAGTCTGGGTCATCACATTTTTGTTTTTTATATTTATAATTCCATTATGATAATATTATCGCAAATCATATTTTCAACTCCTTTTAAACTATGATCAACACTCAAACCACAATGGTGGTCAATGTAATGCAAGAAAAATAAATATAAACTAAAACATATACTTTATTAATAACAGACGTTTCATACATTGTTACAATACTTTGACCAAATAACCAATGCTTAACCATTTCCAAAATGCCTCGAATCTTCTCGACTCAAATCCTTCAACCTTCTTCTCTACTTGGCCTAAACGCCTAATTTTGGAAGATAGATTTTTAAAACGTAAGTCTAAAAGGCTTAGTGAGGGTTTATGAAAACCTTTCGCAATACCTTTTCATAATCATGTCGCAAAAATAATATCAAATCATTTAATCATACCGACAAATCATTTCATTTCGCATAAACCTTTCTTTATGCTTAACAAATCATTTCATTTCACCAAGGATCCCAAATCGTTCTCTAAGCTTGGTCTCATTACCTTGCATTTCGACTACTGTATTAACAGCATTCGAGAACATGCAGATTTGTCCTTATTGCATAAGTTGCTAAGCTTTATACGCTCCTTTCAACGGATAAGTCACCTTCTGATCACCATGTTGTCGGTACACCCCATGGTGATTTTGACTCTTTATGTGCACATAAAAGTTAGCATCATCTCAAAGAAACAAATAATGGTTTGAAAACCATTGTATAGTATTGAAATCATAATCATCAAATCGAGCTTTAACATTATAAATCATGCTTGAAAACATAACTTTTCACAAAAATCTCTTTGAAACATTCTCATTGAATTCTTTTTTCAAATCAGTAAAGAGAAATCATAATAAAGTTTTTAACCTAAATTCATTTGAGAGAAAAGCACTGACAAAACCTAAAGAAGTTCTTCTTCTTCTTCTCTCAAGCCTCTTCTCGCGTGGCTAAACCAGCAACACTTCAACATTTCAACAAAACTCTCATCTTCCCCTCCTTAGTTACCAAATTCCTCTTATTTATAGAGCCCTTAAACTAACGTAGTTATGCATAAACTCTTCTCAATTCCCCAGCTCCTGCTTAAAACTTTACATATGTAAATTTAATATTCAACCTAGGCATGCTTAAATCCTTAATCTTACATGTTAACCTTTGTCAAATCAGATTTGGCATTTTCTTCGCCAGACCTTGCTTCTCGCCTAACCCAAACCGCGAATAACTTCAACCACTGAACATTTCTTGCGAATAATCTTATCACATGGTTATATTTTTACTATAAGAAACCTTCCAAGCGAACTAGCCAACTTTTACACACATATAACTCTTATCTCGAACTTAAACTCCAAGGCTTCCTTGCAGACTTCTTCTCCGCGAAACACTTGGTTCTTCTCGTGAAGACCATCTAAAACGCCTAGTCTAACATTGTCAAAACTTTCACTTCTTAACTTACGCGAAAACTCTCTTCATATCGCACAACTTCTTTCGCGAACTACCCACTTAATCGCAAAAACGTATACTTAACCATAAAAGATTTATCGCTTAATCCTTTCCGCAAATTTATTCAAACGCCAACTTCTTAATACTTTAACTGAATTTTACTTCCTTACTGAAATTAAAAATGGATCTCACACAAGTGCCGTTGATTATAACTATAATCACAAATAGAGCGTGTATTAGTTCATAAAATGTTAGTGGTTATGTCATCTTCCTCAATTTGTAAGGCATAAAAAAATTGAAGAATTCTCCATTTGTCTTTTTTGAAAATATTGCAACAGAACTCTACATTCTCCCTTTCCAATTCTTAATTTTCCTTCTTTGTGTATAAATTCTTGTAATCCTAGAGTCCTAAGTGTTCTCTACCTCCAATGTCACGTCCCACCCCAAGATCACTTCATGCGACTATGTGAGAGCATGACCGCCTAGGCACTCAATGCATATCTCCTTGCGAGACAGCATGTTGAATGCCTGGTAAGCGAATTTAAGACAATAATCAATCTTAACACAACTTGAACTTTAGACTACTAGGCGTTAAACAACTTTCACAACGCCAGATACTGATGCAAACTTCTTTTTATTAACTTAACAATACATGTTTCTTATTGTGTATACAAAGAACTATAAATTAAGGCTTCTAATGGTTACCGCAACTTTATCGAATTACACTTAGAACGTCTGGCTTAATGCCTTAACGCCCAGCTTGCTCGCTTTACCCTTCTTAACTTGGCCTAAACGCCTTGATACCTAGGGAAACGAAACTTAAAACGTAAGTCAAATACTTAGTGAGTGAGATTTTAAAAAGGAGAATTTTAAAAAATAGAAAATTTTACAAAATATGTACAACTTATAACAAATTCTTTCACTGATAGTCATTGATATACTGTAGTTATAGAAAATTCTCATTGATAGAATCCAAAATTTTGCTATAGCTTGTAAATATTTTAATTTATTTTGCTATATTTTTTAAAATGCCTCTTTTGAAAATCATTTTTGGGTAATACAACATGTAAATACATTTTCATAAATAGGCTTTCAACGTCTCATTCAAAACATAAAAACACACATTAGCCTTTACTTATTTCTTTCGCCAAGAACACGAATCATTCCCACGTATAGACTACTGTTATGATCGTATCACCAACATCCCTTGGAGAATTTCTTGTTTAATTTCCCATTTCTTAGGTTGTTTACAATGTATTTGTCTTGTGATTTTGAAATTTAAATTTTATAATTTAATTTTGCTTTTTAAAATAAGTTAAACCAACTATTTTTAAAATTCAATTTTGTACAAATTTCATGTACTTAGTAAACAATATTATTCTTTGTATAACAAGCCAATATCGCATCAATTACCACAACTACTTTTAGGCAAATTTTTTAAAGAAAAAAGTTACAACACACCCATCCCATTTGTTTCTATAACAAGTAAACATCATTGTTATTCTCAAATAGGTGTTTCAAAGGAATTTTTTGTTTATAAAAAACATGTGTAGCTCTTTTGTTTTTATTATAACAAGTGAACAATATAAATTAACGTAGAAAGAAAAAATTAATTAATATTTCAAATTACATTTTAAACAAAGTATTATCAAAAGTTAAATTAAATAATATGACAAATATAACACAATCATAATATACAACATATGAATGTACTAACAAAGAAATTAAAAACGGAAAAGTCCATGTATAAATGTGGGAAAGAAAAAAAATATTACGCAAAGGTGAGTGTCTTAGATGAACTGAATGTGTGAGGCAAGGCAAGATAGACCTTAAAAAAAGAAAAATAAAATAGCCAATGAGATGGTATAAGTGGAACTAATGTATAAAACATTGTTGAAAATCACATTATGTTGAAAATCACATTAATGGAAAACAAAGAAAATACCACATACCTGTAGGGTTTAAGAATATTTTGCATTTTTGGGATAAAAGTATATCCCACGTTTTCTGCTTGCATTCATTTATGAGGGTAACGACCCAAATATATACATAGAGTATTCTTCAATTATTTAGACAATAAAATTATAAGGATAATAAAATAGGACAGCTGATTACATTCAATTGGAGACAAAAGAACCTAGAAAAAAATAATTTCCACGCATTAGAGGTGAAAAATGGATGCTACCACAGTGGCCACTTTGCTATTATGTTTTCCTTCAATATTGATAATTTTCTCTACATCCCCCTTCAAACGAGAGGGAGAGTTGACGACACCGAGTTTGGATCTTAAATTTTGAAACTAAGTGTGAGTTAGGGACTTAGTTAAACAATCTGCAACCTGAACTACTCAAGGAATATAATGAACATCAAGGGAGCCTCGAAGTACATGGTCCCGAATGAAATGCACGTCAAGCTCTATATGTTTCGTGCGAGCATAGAAGATTGGATTTGTAGCAAGAGCGCCTGCACTAATATTGTCACACCATATTATCGGTTTAAGAGGTAGAGTAACATTTAATTCAGACAAGAGTTGTTTTAACCATATAACTTCAGAAGCAGCAAAAGCCGATGCACAATACTCAGATTCAGTGCTCAAACAAACAACAGCTGTTTGCTTCTTAGACGACCATGACACCAAATTATTTCCAATAAACACACAATACGCAGCCCGATTTTCTATCATCAACATTAGATGCCCAATCAACGTCCAAATAAGCAAAGATTGATAGGTCCTTACCTTTTTGGAACAATAAGCCAAAAGATTTTGTGCCATTTAAGCATCGAAGGCCACGTTTTATCGCTTGCTAGTGAATATTGGTGGGCTTTTGAAGAAACTGACTTAATTGATTAACTATGTAGAAAATATTCGATCGTGTGCGAGTTAAATATTGGAGAGCACTGATCGTACTTCTGTATATGAAAGGATCAACAAGAGGATCCCCGTCAGTTGCTGACAAATGCTTTCCTACAACACTCGGTGAAGGAGCATGCTTTAATTCATGAAACTGTAATTTATGGAGTAAATTTTCAACAGACTTCTCTTGATTAAGAACAAAACCTGAGTCAACATAATTAACTTGGAAGCCCAAAAAATAAGATAAAACTCTCAAATCATTCAAGGCAAAACATTTGTCAAGAGATTGAACAAACTCATTAATTTGCTTGGAATCATTTCCAGTAACCACAACATCATCAACATAGACTAACAACAAAATAACACAGCTTTGATAGCGAAAAATAAATAACGGCGAATTAGATTTGGAGTTCTCAAAGCCCCAACTTAACAATGTTTTTGACAGAGTTTCATTCCAAGTGTGTGGTGATTTTAAGCCATAAATAACCTTGTCAAGTTTGCAAACATAATTGGGAAAAGAAGTATGAACATACCCAGGAGGTTGTTGCATATACACAATTTCAGTTAGGCTTCCATTCAAGAATGCATTGTTGAAATCAAGTTGCCGAAGTTGCCATCCATTTGTCCCCGCAAGACTTAGAACAACATGGATTGTTGAGGCTTTAACAACCGGACTAAAAGTCTCAAAGAAATCTACTCCTGGGTGTTGATGAAACCCTTTGGCTACCAAACGAGCCTTTTACCGTTGAATAGATCCATCAGTTTTGCGCTTCAACCGAAATACGCATTTGTTTTCAACAACATTTTGAGACGTTGATTGAGGCACAAGATGCAACGTTTTAGCTTTGAGTAAGGCAACATACTCTTCATCCATAACTTGTTTCCATTGAGGGGTGGCAAAAGCTTGTGTAATGCGAGTAGGTTCGATGAGAGCCCAATCGATAATAGTGGAGGAAAGTAATGTTTTGGGTTTAAAAATTCCTAACTTTGCACGAGTTATCATTGGGTGGGTAGGAGGGACAAAGAGATGGGGATTAGAGGGGGTGGAACTTCTAGAACTTGAAGGAGAGGACTGGTTTTTGTTGGGTGAAGATGATGGGACCGAAGTCATTTGACGTTCACAGATGGGATTAGAGAGATTGGAAGAAGAAATTTGGTTAGATAAATGAATCGGTGGAGTGGTAGTTTGGGCCATTATTTGGTTAGTTTCTGAGCCTATATCATTGGATGGGCTGAGAAAAGGTTGAGGACAAGTCTCACAAGATGGAGATAAGAAAGGAGTATGTGAGGAGGAAACAAAAGGAGAAAGGGTGTGGGCCGAGGGATTAGAAGAAATTTGGGCTGAATGAGAAGAGGGGCTATAATTGGTTTTAAAAGGAATAGCAAGGGAGGGAGATTGTGACGACCCGGACTTTTCGGACTGACCGTCTAAGTCGTCAATTTGNAAAAAAACCTCGCCACCAAAATCTCAATCATCCAAAACCAACCATGTTGTCTAACAAAGGATACACAACTTCTAAAAGGTGGCAAAAGGTGGATTCTGTCATTGGGAGGGAGTTTCTAAGAAAATGATATAAACAGAGATAGTAGATAGTCACTTTTGGTTTTGTACCATCTGTTGAAACAAATCAAGAGAATATAAAAAATTTAAATGTGAGAATTGGAAGCACTTCAATTGAAAAGAAACACTAAATTAAAGAAAAAGCAAACCAAAATGTTCTAAAACTTGAATCATGGACACCATAAACAATCGTAAACTTTGATTTAAAAAAGTAATAAAAAAATTAAAAAAAATCGTTAATAGATTGGTCTTAAAAAAGTGGATCTTGCAACCAACAAGAAAAAAGCATTACGTACCTAAGTGTGACGACCCGGACTTTTCGGACTGACCGTCTAAGTCGTCAATTTGACGCAAAACCGTTTGTTTACGAAAGACATAGAACTTTAAATGAAACCATATGAATTCAAAGAAAATTTAATCGGGCCCTATTTCAAAACATGAAATTTTAAAGTACTGTTTACAAACTTTAACTACTTTTAAATTCAGTTCAACAAAACATTTATAAAACCGTCAGCGGAAGCAGTTTAAAGGACAGTCTTCTATGGCCATTCACGAGTCCTTCTTGTCCCTCGTCGGTCTGCCCCTCGTGTTACCTTTGCCTGAAAAGTTAAACATAAAAAGGGTGAGTATTAATATACTCAGTAAGGGACCCACTACTGGTCCCGTTCGGGGAAAAATAAATTATTAGTATCCTATGGTGTACCCCGCACAGTCACAGTCTAGTGATCCCGAAGGATGCACATATCAGTCTAGTGCTCCCGAAGGATGC
>JACWES010000448.1:0-13983 GCA_025688845.1 Cucumis hystrix
AATTTGTTTTTTTTTGGGGGGGGGGGGATGGGGGGGGATTCCTTCTCCCTTCTAGAATTAAAGATTCCATAAGATATAATGAGAAGAAGATATTTATATAGATTTTTTTCTTTGTTATTATTCATCCTTTGCAAAAATAACAACGACCTATAAATGGAAAGAGCATACATTATATGATATTTAATACAAGGGAGTATTATATACATCAGAAAAGATTGTGTATTTTAGACAAAATGAAAGCTGTAGGCTCAATCGCATAATCTTATATCCACCTTGGTGCCCTCCCACATTCTCAACCTTTCCCAGCTTGTCTAACTAGCTGAAAATAGAAACAAACGCATATGCATGAGAAAAATACATATAACATATGTACAATATCGGTAGGTTTCGATATGCTCCTAGATTTTTATATGTTTCATCTTTGTCTTTGAACTTTGAAATTGTTCTGAGATATATATCTTCAACTAAAATAGATGACAAAAACTGATGTCATAGTTATGTATAAAAATTAAAAATTAAGAGATGCCATATAGAAGATTAAAAAATCATTGTTTTTCATTTATTTCATCTCAGAAGATATCATTATAATCATTATAGAACTAAATTGAATACATCGATGTCACACCTGCTTTTTATTCTTTACACTTCAACGGTAAAAATGAAAATAATCAAAGTCTAAACATTATAGAAACTCACTCCAAAGTTATTTGGGTTATTTTGCCTAATTTAACCAGTTTATATTATTAATGAGAGAAAAAAGAAACCTGGAAATAGGTATCAAGCTTCTTCTTCAGAATTTTGTGCTCTTGTTTCACTTGCTGAAAACTCCTTGTGCATCTATATAACAAAAGGAGAAAAGAAAAGAAGTTACCAAGTTTAGTTATCATTTGCTGTGTAAACTTAATATATAAACTTTATAATATAGACTTAATATACGAACTTTATAATATATAAATTATTGTCATTACCCTTCAAGATTTCCTGCCAAGCAGTATTCTCTGAACTGTGAACATGCATCTGTCACCCTATTGGCTCCAATGCTAGCAACAAAATTAAAGTGAATTAAAACAATGTTCTTAAACAGACAGAGACACTACCACCATATTTCTTTGTCATGAAATAGACCTTCATACACATGGAGGATTCAACTTTTCACTAAAGATAAAATGATAAAATGACGTCATCGTTGAACCAATATTCCAGAACAATCAAATGCATCCTCACATAGATTTATCAACAACGAATAAAGTACCAAAGAATAGTTTCTGCCAAAGCATGATTACTCTTTTCCCATTGCTATTAACTTGAAAGGAAACATGTTTATAATCATCTCTAGTGCATTATACAAAAATATTCAACTCTAAAGTTAGATCAGTTAATCTTCTACGAGATTATGAGGAAGTACCATACTCCTTCTGTTCACACTATAAATTTATCTTCATAAATACTAACGAACTCCACATTAATGTCATTGGGTCCTACCCTATTCTTAAAAGCGTGTTGATGTGGCATAGAATAAGTTGAGGTAGTATGAAAGATTTCCATACTACCATAGTGTAGGAAATTCTCCCTAATGGGTTTTACCTTGAGCTACTACCCTTGAACTGGTGCATGTAGTTGTCAAGCTTTTCAAAATCGGTAGGCTTACTGGCCCTGTACAAGCCAGTAAAACAATAGGCTCGAATAAATGGTCACCAGAATGATTTTGATCATTTTAAAGCTCTATACTCACATGGTTTGTTCAATGCTTCGTACGAGTCTGGCTGAATCATTGTAGAATAAAGACACAATTTCTTCAGCAAAATTTGGGTTAGTATCATCCTGCAGTTCTTCAAGCTGAGTGAATTGATCACGATCAAGATAACCCTGCAACAAAGAATTCTGTCTGGTTCAACCATTTATGTCAAAGTTATTTGTCAATCGTTTGAAATAAATAAATATAACTAAAGATTCACAAATTTCAAAACTGAAGGAATATCCAATATGGACGTGAATGCTAAGATTCACTAGAATCATAATAACTGGCATAGTATTTTATAAATTTAGTTTTGTCTTATTCCTGGTCTGCTGATAATTTATGCTGGCCCAAAACATATAGCACAACTGTAGTCAACCAGTACTATTATGAACCAATCAACCAAGAACCAGCTGAGACCTTTCACATGTTTAGCCCATCTCACCGTTTAAACCCTGGAGGAACAACTTGAGAAAATAAATAAAAGTTTATTTTTTAACCAAATATTCAGAGTCTTGTGGTTTTAGTTTTACATTACTCTCAAATACAAGTTCAATAACCAAATCTTCTATTGTGTCCAAAGATGAAGGGCATGAATATTTTCTTGGACACAGATGGCTCAGTTTGGCTTCTATACGAAGGAAAAATGGTTCCTCATCCGCTAATGCATCGAAAGGCTAAACCTGCCCTTCGAATTAGACACAAAGCTTGGTAGTTAACTTTACACTGTACGGAAAACTATGAACCAAGGAATCTCCAACATGCTTGCTGCAAAGTATAAGTTATACTGTTCTAGAGTACTTGCACCATGAGAAAACACAAGAAAAGTGAAAGAACTTCCTGTATTTGAAAATAAACCTGCTCAAAAAGGCACCTCTTCGTGTGGGCAACTTGACGGTGCAAAAGGTTTGAGTCCATCTTCCTCCCCAGAAAAAAGAAGCAGATTTTATATGGAAATAAACAATAGAGGAGCTGAGAACTAGATTTAAGTCTTTTGCGTTCTTTGATTTATACAACAATATGCCAATCAAAGGTATTTATAGGCTCGCATGTGGAACAAGTATAAGATAGAAGGATGCAGAAGAGTTTATCATCGCTAAATTTTCTTCTTTTGCCATTGCAGTTTAAATGCCATATATTATCGTTTATGAGCTCAATCTCTTGAAGCCATAATGAAAACAAAAAGTGATGATTCAATCAATTTATTGAAAAGAACATTTAAAAGAACAATCCAAACTCTATGGATAAAAGAAGGAAAAGAAATAAAGGGTTGAAACTTACGTGTCAATCAAATTCTATGTTTACATGCTTATAAGTAATACGGAACCAAGTGACTAAGTGAGTAAAGATTCCAAATGGTAAGTTCTAGGAAGCAGGTGCTTTTAGGGTGTAATGTACACACACTGCAACAGATTTTTTTTTTTTTTTTTTTTTGAGCAATTCCTGGTTATCCTAGATTTGAAGGAATGGCTCTGAACATCCTTAATTCCCCAAAAACAGAAAGATCCCAGTCAAGAGGAATCACATCTTTTTTCATATAAAATCTAAGGATCCACATGCAAAAGAAAGGGAGTCGGAATAATACTATTAATCTGTTATTATATTAGCGACAACAATGAACGAGCTAATGGTCCAAATACCATGTGGGAAATTGGAATAAGAGTCAAATCAATGATGAGTGATTTTCCAAAGTGAAAGTAAGCAATTTAAACTATCCAGTGAATGAAAACTGCTTGAACGCTTGGCCAGTTCTATTCTATTCTTAAGCCTGCCCCCACATTACAACCTTAAGCATGTTAAATTAAACATTAACGTCAAACAGTAAATCAGCTTGAGTAAACGATAACCTTTTCAGCTCAACAAGGAAAATGTTATTTGGTGCAGAAGAACGAGAAAAAGCAGATGAAGATCAACATCAACCTTAGGAATCAGAGTTAGGGGCTTAACTAGAGAACACCCCCATCCATTAAACATAAACACGATTTAGGTCCCAGGTAAAATTTGAAAGAGTACTCTTATATAAATAAGTCAATTCAACAAATTCTCTTGGTCTGAATGACTGGTTGTTACTATCATTCATATATTCTTATAGTTCTGGTAAACAAAATTTGCAACCAAAAACATCAGAAGATAAAGAATGAAGGACCAACTAGGGGGGCAAATGATTGAAAGAGAATATTACCTTTAGGCTAGCAGAACATGGTCCCCTTCATTCCTCTCTCTGTCGATATTTGCTGCGCCATTGACATCTAAGCAGTCATTTTTGCAAATATGCGGTCACATCCCCTCCTTTGCAAAAGCTGTGGGTGCCCTGAATGAGATTGAGAATATGAATTAATGTGTTCCCCTCCTTTCTTCAGCGATGGGGTTGATATTCTTCATTATCAGTCTACCAAAATTGATAAGAATCACAGCAAGGATATGATAAACCTGACACGTAGTGCAGAGTTTATTTATAAATGAATACATGTTGTGACAGGACTAGAATAAAAGAAAAAGATATTATCTAGAGCCTCAATAGCATTTAAGCAAAAAAGGTGCCACCTTTTCAGTTTTCCATCCCCCACCCCTTTGAAAAAATGAATATGCATAAACCCACCTCATAAATGTCCCCTGCCTACCATTTTTACATTTGTACTGTAGCCACAAAATGATGATAGGAAGCACGAGACATCTCATAGGCCATATAATTTTAGCCAGAAAGCTTCTGCAGCTATGCCTCTTATGTCATGTAATATGGGCTCACATAGCAAAATCCACTTTAAGCATGTTGATTAAAAATTATTTTCAAAAACTTATATCCTATTATGTGCCGAAGGAAATTTTGTACAAGTATTAATACTGAGCCAAAGAAAACTATGATCTGAAAAACTATAATAGCCAAATCAATAGATAAGAGATATAAAACAGAACAGAAAACATAAAATTTCCTATAACATTGAAGAAGAGACAGAGGCATTCTAAAATCGTCTGTGGGGTCTCAATGAAAGTTTTCTTTCTCATCAACTATGTGCTCACTGGTAGAGTCCAAAAGTTGTGAGTGGTGTTAGAACATCCAAAAGTAAACTTTAGTTTTATTTTCACGTCGACTGCTCTTTATTATTCCAGAAGCATCTATTCTGTTCATCCCACAAGAATCCAAGGGTATCATGGAAATTCATGGTAGCATCCACAACATTTCTGCTTTTTTGTGGAGCACCTTTGGACAAAATAATAAGTATCAATATATCGTCCACATAAGTTGAGTCAAACATAATTTATTTGCGAGAAGCCAAAATTGTGGAAATGGTAACAAAAATATTGTCACTTGTTGAAAATCATTAAGTTACATGATACAAATGGGTATCTTAAAAAGAGTTTGATACATATCTAACAAATGTTGGACCTACTTTAACTTTACATAACTAGTTTGTAATACATTTATTGTACTAATAAGTGTTCGATATATGTCCAACATGCGTCGGAGTGTCGAAATGTGTAATACATGTCAGACACAAACACAACTAAAGTTAGAAAGAAGAATCGGGTAGCATAATGGGTTTTTTTTTTTTAAAGGCAGATTGTGCGTCAAGTCTTGAGAGTGAAGTGTGTTTGTACGGAGAAAATGTGTAGAACTTAATTATAATCAACTTAAAAAGCCTCTCAAATGGGTTGTTGATAGTGGGTCTTGTTTCACTATTTTTTAATAGAGTTCATGGTGTGTCCTAGGCGTACGTGTCAGATAACAAATATGATAACATGTACAATTCTTGTACACTAACAACTTTCTGGAAATGATCGGATACAAATTCCCAAGCCTAACCCAAAAAAACATATATAACTCGAGATGATCTTAGCATGTTGCTCAACCGATTGCATAATTTTTTAGCCAATGAAAATTATCTGAAACCCTTGGAGTTCTTAATGTCACTAATGGTAGAGGACAGGGGAGGATGAGCAACAATGTCACCTTAAGATAAGTGTGTTTCATTTTGGTTGATCGATAATACAAATTAAATCTAAAGAAACGCCACAGGTAATTAGGTGATGAACAAGATGTTCGCTTCCCCAGAAGATGGATGGCGCCAGACCCATAAAGACACAATAATTTAAACACTATGGAACATCAAAAGAAAATTGGGCATCATGCTGGCGACTATCCCTATATTCCTTTCTATTTCTGGCTCTTTATTTCATCTTCCATCTTGCTTTTAGTTATCCTTTAACAAAATACAGCTAATAAGCTTCAATTTCCATGCAGAAAAGTCCAACATTGTCGAACTCCCATCATACATTTTAGTCAAAGCAAGAACTCAAATCATCAGAAACACTAGCTATTGTAAACTACCCAGACACCCAATTCTAATACTACGTCATCAATATCATCCAGCAATACTTCAAATCTAAATTGACAAACCGAGTTCTAAGTAAATAAGCAGTCCGGTAGAAAGGAGAATTGCTTGGCGCAGCAGATTGAGCTACCAAAACCCAACGACAGCATTGAAAATCGCCTCAAACAGTAAGATCGGAAGCAGATCGCTTCAAAAACTAGCTGAGAAATCCATGGCATTTTATCTCGTTGGCACAACTTAAAAGATCTTAACCTCTATTAATGTCGCTAATTGTTTTCTTACAAATTAATTTTAAAACTTTATGAAGTCTTATCTTACCGCACAAAATGTAAATGCTGACGTAATTTGTATTTTTGTAACAATTTATCAATTAAAAATTTACTATTATTATTTAGTACCCAAAATAAAAAATTAGATATTGAGAAAACTAAATAATTTTGCTATATTTTGTAATTTACCTTTCTCCTAAAAAAACATTAAAACACAAAAATTCACTAAAAAATATTTGGTTGATTTTGCTTTTTTTTTTTTTTTTTTTTTTTAATTATTATTATGTTTTCTACATTTTTAAGAAATGTGTTTAATTACTTTAAACTAATTTAATATTCTAAGTGTTAACACTTTTACTAATAAGAAACAATAAATTTTGGCTGTCGATGGGAGGGGGAGACGCATCCCTTATTGCAGTTGGCGCCATTTGCTGATGCGGCAAAGCTCGATCACATCGTCGGCACAGAAATTTCTTTGAGTTTTGATCCATTCATTCATCAATCTATCATCGTGTCTTCCCGTTCAGTAACCTGAGCTCCGTTGCCGTCCGCCTCTGCTGCTTCTGTAGATCAATGAAATTCTCATTTTTCTGTATACAATAGCCCTAAACGATGGAAGACCAAAGGCTGTTGGAGAGAGAGAGGCACCAAATCGAGCAGATTCTTCAGCTTGATAATGAGGAGTTGCAAGTTGAAGAAGTTGATTACCTCCACGACTCAGATGATGATGATAATGATGATCGCGATGCTATGTAACATTTACATCCTCCGATTTGATTTCTCGCTCTTACTAGGGTTTTTCCGCATTACTTTGATTTGAAAAAGTAGCCGTTAGTTATTTAATCTTCGAATTTCAATTTGAAGAATGCTTTAGATTGTTTTTAGGATTTACGTTTCAAGTCTCCAAATGCCAGCGTCGGTTCACTACATGGCCTAACTTGATGATATTGCATTATAACCAAGTCCAAGGAAAATGTCTCTCGCTCGGTAATTGGTTGTTTTACATGATACGGATACTTTTGAAGAAGTTGAAACCGATGTAGAGATTTGAGAATAATTCGTTCTTTTAATTATATGTTTTGTTTCACTCTATGTGAAGGCATCAGGAAACTTACAATAGGCAAGTGGGAATCAATTAGATTATTTTCTTTCATTAAGTTAAGAAGGGATATCTATTTAAGGCCTTCTATAGACGGACTGGCATAATTGTTAGATTCCATGCCTCTTTTAGTTTTTCCTCAACTGAAACTACAAGGTTATTCTAATCTTTTGCGAGATTTAGTAATCCGCTCAGCAAAAGGTGATTTTATTAATGAATTGAAATAAGTAAATAAATAAAGTAATCCGTTCGATATAATTTCTTTAATGTCACAAATTCACACGCTCCTTCTTACGTCTTCCGTTGCCATTTTCTGCTGTTGTTGTTCTTATTATTATTTTGTGAGTGGTTCTGACAAATCCTGTTTTTTTCCGGCTTCATCAAAGTAATAATGGTCATGGTGGTACTGAGGCCTTTCCTGAATTTACTTTCAATTCCTCTTTGGCATCTTTGCATACGTATCTTGGTGGTATGATTTTTTATTTGCTGATTAATATTTCGAGTATTCATGTTAATTCCATTTGGGGTACAGTTCTATTAAGACCTCCTGTGGTTACATGTAACAGAGGTTGAAGATGCTCATCACAGAATGGCTTTCTTGGATGGGGGTGCCATCCTGAACCTCCCTGTATTTTATCTTGAAGGTATTTGTCTGCTTATGCATCCTCATTCTGCTTCAAGCATTGATTGCATGGGTTTAAGTACCCTAAGTTGATTAGGATGGTTACAATCTTCCCCTCTTTAATCTTTTAAACCTGCAAATCATACCATCAAATATCACAATAATCAGGAGAATCAAAACCTGGAAATTATACAACTTTGTTAAAGTCCTCGTTTTTTTCTATGTTCTTGTCAAAAAAGAATTGTTTTCTTCCATGGATTTGCAAAATGAAACAATTTCATAAGAGTACGATGGAAAAGTTGCACGGTGACTTGGAACAAGGTATTCTTATCCTTGGAGGGAGCTGATTAAATAGATTAACGCCGTAACCATACTGATAGACCTTCGATTGTCTATCGTTACACTAGGAGGAAGAAGTAGAATAAATAAAATGAAGCTAGGAGTAGTTAGGCGGGTCATACACGTGCTTAAAATTTGCTGCGATCACTACTCCCCTCGTCAACAGTTACCTTCTCTTCTTTCTTCGTTTCGATCTCCTTGCTTGACGATCCCTCACCTTCGATCACGTTCTTGCCCCTCGAATTACGTTTATTGTCAACTCAGACAATTTCTCACTCATCACGGAGCGGTCCTGTGCCGCCGATTCCATGATGCGTAACATCATTTGGCTTTGCTTCTCCATGTCTTTGGATAATTTCGTTCAATGTTTTTTCAATAGTTGGGTATCTTACTTCATCTCCTTCTTGATGCCTTGAACCTCTTGATCAAACGACTCCATCTCTTCTCGAACCGAGTTTGCACCATCTTTGATTCTTCTCCCAAGATCACGCTCTGATACCAATTTGATGGAACTCCAATTGTATAAACGTACTTCTTGTTATTAAATGTAGAACGAGATAGTTCTAGGGTTACAATGCAATAAAAGTAATTAGGAACTCACTCCCGTAATCCTATCTTCCAAGGATCTACGCGGCAACTCTACTCACATAAAAGCCCCCCCCTTCTTGCCCACTACCCTACTCAATATATTCATCCTTTCCGTAACTACTTTTCCCCCTTTTCCTAAATGCCATGTGCCGATCACGTGCACATCTAACTAACTACTAACTAATCACGTTTATTACTCACTCACGTGCACATCCTAACTAATCATTACNTTAATAACAAGAAGTACGTTTATACCAATTGGAGTTCCATCAAATTGGTATCAGAGCGTGATCTTGGGAGAAGAATCAAAGATGGTGCAAACTCGGTTCGAAGAGAAGATGGAGTCGTTTGATCAAGAGGTTCAAGGCATCAAGAAGGAGATGAGTAAGATACCAACTATTGAAAAAACATTGAACGAAATATCCAAAGACATGGAGAAGCAAAGCCAAATGATGTTACGCATCATGGAATCGGCGGCACAAGACCGCTCCGTGATGAGTGAGAAATTGTCTGAGTTGACAATACGTAATTCGAGGGGCAAGAACGTGATCGAAGGTGAGGGATCGTCAAGCAAGGAGATCGAAACGAAGAAAGAAGAGAAGGTAACTGTCGACGAGGGGAGTAGTGATCGCAGCAAATTTAAAAAGGTGGAGATGCCAATCTTCAATGGAGAAGATCCAGATTCATGGTTGTTCCGAGCAGAGAGGTATTTCAACATTCACAAACTAACAGAGTATGAAAAGATGACCGTGTCGACAATTAGCTTTGAAGGACCAGCATTGAACTGGTATCGCTCTCAAGAAGAACGAGAAAAATTCAGTGATTGGGCGAATATGAAGGAGAGACTGTTGGTACGATTCCGATCGGTGAGGGAAGGATCTTTATATGGGAGATTCTTACGGATACAGCAGACGACAATGGTGGACGAATATCGAAATCTGTTCGATAAATGGGTGGCACCCTTGTCGGATCTTCCGGAAAAAGTGGTGGAAGAAACCTTTATGTCAGGATTGAAGCCATGGATACAAGCTGAAATGGAATTCTGCGAACCTCAAGGGCTGGCCCAAATGATGCGCATCGCGCAGAAGGTAGAAAATAGAGAGGGCGTTCGCCGTGAAGCCAAATTACCCGGCTATTCTGGAGAGAGGATGGTAAGTTTGTATAACTCTGGCAAAACTAACGGTGGCTTGAGTGGAGGAGAAAAGAAAGGGGATGGAAATTGGCCAATGAGGACTATTACATTGCGTGGAACAACCGGAGAGGAAGTACGGAAGGAAGGACTGACGAAGCGTTTATCTGACGCTGAATTCCAGTCAAGGAGGGAGAAAGGATTGTGCTTTCGTTGCAACGAAAAGTACTCACACGATCACAAATGCAAGATGAAGGAACAGAGGGAGTTGCGAATGATTGTAGTGAAAGAGGGGGGAGTGAATACGAAATTGTCGAGGAAGGAGATGCTAATCAAGGTGAGTTGAACAACCTTGAAGTGTCAGCAGAGAATTTGGTGGTGGAATTGTCCATTAACTCCGTCGTAGGGCTGTCCAATCCTGGTACTATGAAGGTAAAAGGGTTATTACGAGAGAAAGAAATTATAGTGTTAATCGATTGTGGAGCCACACACAATTTCATTGCGGATGAGTTAGTTAAAGACTTGCAATTAGAGGTTAAAGAGACTTCACATTATGGAGTCATCCTTGGCTCAGGCACGGCAGTGAAAGGGAAGGGGGTGTGCGAAGCTGTTGAAATAATGTTGGGCGAGTGGAAGGTAGTAGACGAATTCCTACCCTTGGAGTTGGGAGGGGTTGACGCCATTCTGGGAATGCAGTGGTTGTATTCCTTGGGAACAACGGAGGTGGATTGGAGGAGTTTGAGATTGACATTCTCAAGCCAGAGCAAGAAGGTAGTAATTCAAGGAGACCGGAGTTTAACTAAAGCCAGGATTAGCCTTAAGAAATTGATGAAGACAATGGGGGAAAAGGATCAAGGTTTCTTAGTGGAGTGCAGAACATTAACTAAGAGTGAGTATGTTGGAGAGGGAGACTTGTTGGATGGAGACTTATCAGTGGAAGAGTCAGTGGCAGGGATACTCAAAGAGTTTGAAGATGTCTTCGAGTGGCCAGAAACGTTACCACCACGAAGGGCCATTGAACACCACATCCATTTAAAGAGAGGCGAAAATCCAGTCAATGTGAGGTCATATCGTTACGCATACCAGCAAAAGGCAGAAATGGAGAAGTTGGTAGCCGAGATGTTGCTGTCAGGGGTGATTAGACCAAGTACCAGCCCTTATTCAAGCCCTGTCCTGTTGGTGAGAAAAAAAGACGGTAGTTGGCGATTTTGTGTGGATTACAGAGCTTTGAACAACGTGACTATTCCGGATAAATTTCCCATACCGGTGGTGGAAGAATTGTTTGATGAATTGAATGGTGCGACTCGGTTTTCCAAGATTGACTTGAAAGCGGGGTATCATCAAATTCGAATGTGCCCGGAGGATGTGGAGAAAACTGCATTTCGAACCCATGAAGGCCATTACGAGTTCTTAGTCATGCCATTCGGATTGACTAATGCGCCTGCAACGTTTCAGTCCTTAATGAATACGGTGTTTAAGCCTTATTTAAGAAAGTTCGTCTTGGTATTCTTTGATGACATATTGATTTATAGCACTGATTTGACCACTCATTTGGATCACTTGAAGGTCGTGTTAGAAGTTTTGCGGAAACATGAACTGTACGCCAATAAGAAGAAATGTAGTTTTGCTAAGACCAAGGTAGATTATTTGGGCCATATTATATCAGGAGAAGGAGTAGAGGTTGATCCTGAAAAGATTCGAGCAATCAAGGAATGGCCGCTTCCAGGTAATGTGAGGGAGCTACGAGGATTCCTTGGATTGACCGGTTATTATCGAAGGTTTGTGCAGCATTATGGCACAATTGCAGCACCATTGACACAGTTATTGAAGATTGGAGGATTTAAATGGACTGAGGAAGCTCATGGGGCGTTCGTCAGGTTGCAACAGGCCATGATGTCCCTTCCTGTCTTGGCATTACCCGATTTCAGCGTACCATTTGAGGTTGAGACAGATGCATCGGGGTATGGATTGGGTGTTGTACTAGTGCAGAAGAAACGACCTATTGCCTATTACAGCCATACTTTAGCACTTAGAGATCGAGTTAAACCAGTTTATGAGAGAGAATTGATGGCGGTGGTCATGGCAGTTCAGAGGTGGCGCCCATATTTGTTGGGTAGGAGGTTTGTGGTAAAAACTGATCAGCGATCACTCAAGTTTTTGTTGGAGCAAAGAGTGATTCAACCTCAGTACCAGAAATGGGTTTCCAAACTGTTGGGATATTCATTTGAGGTGGTCTATAATCCGGGCCTGGAGAATAAGGCGGCAGATGCCTTGTCGCGAGTACAACCAGGGGTACATTTGAATCAACTAACTGGTTCGAATATAGTAGATATTGCTGTTATTCGGGAGGAGGTGGGACGTGATGAGAAGCTGCGGCAGATTATCGAGGAATTGAAAGCGGAGGGAGCAGGACAAGAATCCAAGTTCTCACTCAAGCAAGGAATGCTAATGTACAAGGACAGGATGGTAATTGCAAAAACCTCTAAATTGATTCCTACGATTCTTTACACTTACCATGATTCTGTTTTTGGTGGACATTCGGGATTCTTACGGACTTATAAACGATTGCTGGGGAATTGTATTGGGAAGGGATGAAGCAGGATGTTAAGAAGTATTGTGAGGAGTGTATTACTTGCCAGAAAAATAAGACATTGGCATTATCACCGGCCGGATTGTTAACTCCCTTAGAAATTCCTGAAAGTGTATGGGAAGATATTTCTATGGATTTCATCGAGGGGTTGCCAAAGTCTAATGGTTGGGAAGTCATATTTGTAGTGGTTGATAGATTTAGTAAGTATGGACATTTTATACCCCTCAAACATCCGTATACTGCTAAGGCAGTGTCTGAAATCTTTGTCAAAGAAAAAGTACGGCTGCATGGATTTCCAAAATCCATTGTGTCAGATAGAGACAAGGTATTCCTTAGTCATTTCTGGAGGGAGCTGTTCAGACTAACCAACACACGGTTGAATTATAGCACGGCATACCATCCTCAATCTGATGGACAAACGGAAGTGGTGAATCGGGGAGTAGAGAGTTATTTGAGATGTTTTTGTGGAGTAAAGCCGAAGGAATGGGTTAGGTGGCTGCATTGGGCAGAATATTGGTACAATACTACGTATCAACGGTCCTTGGGAATTACTCCTTTTCAAGCTGTTTATGGTAGAACACCTCCCCCATTGATGTTTTATGGAGATCGGAACACACCGAATTCTACTTTGGATGAGCAGCTGAAGGAAAGGGATGGAGTACTGGGAGTCTTAAAGGAACAGCTCAAGTTGGCTCAGGAGAAGATGAAAAAGTATGCGGACCGTAAACGATGAGAGGTACATTATCAGGTTGGTGATTTGGTGTTACTGAAAATAAGGCCTTATCGGCAGGTCTCTTTGCAGAGAAGAAGGAATGAAAAACTATCTCCTAAGTTTTTCGGTCCTTATAAAATACTTGAAAAGATAGGACCTGTTGCTTACAAACTGGAATTACCGGAAAATGCGACGATACATCCCGTATTTCATGTCTCACAGTTGAAGAAAGTGGTTGGGTTTCATAAAGAAAATTTGAATGACATTCCGATGTTGACAGACAATTGTGAATGGAAGGCTATTCCAGAGGAAGTCTTTGATTATGTGAAGAACAAAACGGGAAGCTGGGAGGTGCTGGTCGGTTGGAAAGGTCTTCCCCGACATGAAGCGACTTGGGAATTGTACGACGAGATGCAACGACGCTTTCCAGATTTTCACCTTGAGGACAAGGTGGATTTGGAGGAAGGGTGTAATGATAGACCTCCGATTGTCTATCGTTACACTAGGAGGAAGAAGTAGAACAAATAAAATGAAGCTAGGAGTAGTTAGGCGGGTCATACACGTGCTTA
>JACWES010000026.1:0-13897 GCA_025688845.1 Cucumis hystrix
TATAGATACCTATCGTTCATTACTAAGAGATAAACCTTATGATAAAGAAGAGAAAAAACATGATAAAGACAAAAAAAATGCTAAAGGAGAGAAAAAAAAATGCTAAAGGAGAGAAAAAAAAATCGATATGAAGTATACGCTTTAGGTCAACATATATGTATGTCCCCTCACAAAGCGCGAAGAGTAATTGATCAGATTCGTGGACGTTCCTACGAAGAAACAATGATGATACTCGAACTCATGCCTTATCGAGCATGTTATCCAATTTTAAAATTGGTTTATTCAGCAGCAGCAAATGCTAGTCACAATATGGGTTTTAACGAAAGAGATTTAGTCATTAGTAAAGCAGAAGTGAATCAAGGTACTACTGTGAAAAAATTAAAACCTCGAGCTCAAGGGCGAAGTTATCCCATAAAACGACCCACTTGTTCTATAACTATTGTATTGAAAAATACATCTGTGAATGACGAAGAGTTTCAAAGATACCAATACACCATAAACCAACCTGGTGGATTGATAACTAAAGAAAAGTACACAGATATGAGGTGTTATGACATGTATAATAATGGGGGATTATGGGCCAAAAAATAAATCCACTCGGTTTTCGACTTGGTGCAACCCAAGGGCATCATTCTCTGTGGTTTGCACACCCCAAAAAAATATTCTGAAGGTTTACAAGAAGATCAAAAAATACGAGATTGTATCCAGAATTATGTACAAAAAAACATGAGAATTTCTTCTGGTGTTGAAGGAATTGCACGTATCGAGATTCAAAAAAAGAATTGATCTTATTCAAGTGATAATCTTTATGGGATTCCCAAAGTTAGTAATAGAAGATGGGTCTCGAAAAATCGAAGAATTACAGATTAATGTACAAAAAGAATTCAATTCTGGGAACCGAAAACTCAACATTGCTATTACAAGAATAGGAAACCCTTATGGACACCCTAATATTCTCGCAGAATTTATAGCCGGACAATTAAAGAATAGAGTTTCATTTCGCAAAGCAATGAAAAAAGCTATTGAATTAACTGAACAGGCGGGTACAAAGGGAATTCAAGTACAAATTGCCGGACGTATAGACGGAAAAGAAATTGCACGTGTCGAATGGATCAGAGAAGGACGGGTTCCTCTACAAACCATTCGAGCTAAAATTGATTATTGTTGCTATCCAGTTCGAACTATCTATGGGGTATTAGGCATAAAAATTTGGATATTTGTAGACGAGCAATAATAAGCCCTTACTCAACTTGTGTTTACGTTTTATTCAATGATCGACCAAGAAATGACAAATCAGTCTTTTTCGTTTAAATAAAAAATGAGCAATTCGATAAGGTTAAATAAAAATGAAATTAATCATTTGAGATAATTGCTATGCTTAGTGTGCGACTCGTCGGTTTTTTTATTTTTTAGGTGTTCGGATTAAAATTAAAACCAAAAAATAAAAAAGGATCAGCCCATACATAATCTGAACTAATAATTATAAAACTAATAACCAACTCATCGCTTCGCATTATCTGGATCTAAAAAACCAACCAGTCAAGATATGTTATATTTTTCATATCATTGTAGCAACTGAAATCTTTTTTGCATAAAAAAAAAACAATCCGATTATGAGTTGTGAAACAATAAAAGTATGCGGATAAATGGAAGGGTGAAAGAAAGAGAGAAAAAGAATATGAATGATATATGATTCCAATATGTAATATGTAAGGTCTATGGGTCATCTCATAAAAGGTAGTGTAATAAAGCATTAAGACTGATGAATTCATAATTAGATGAATCTGTTCATAGAACAAAAAAGTCAAGAGCCCCGAGACAATAAAGACTGAGAAGATTGACTCAAAAACAAATTTGATTACGGGCTCCATTGTAGAATTAAGACCTAACCATTAATCGAGAGGCGATGGGAACGAGGAAACCCGTGAATACATAATATTCTATTGAAAACGAATCCTAATAATTCATTGGGTAGGATGGCGGAAGGAACCCAAGACCAATCCATTTATTATGAGAGGTCGGTTCATGGGCTAACTAACCCGAGAACCAAAACACATATAAAAAGAGTAAATATTCGCCCGCGAACGTTTCAATTTTATTAGATTTCTAAATTAGGGTCGATCAAATAGAATAATATATAAAAAAAAGAAAAGGTAAAACAAAATAAAGATTTGTTATAACCTTAATAATAAAAGAAAAAATAATAAAACGAGATTATATTATCTATAATTTTTTAGAAAACTATAATAAAAAAAAATTATTCTATTATTCTAGAATCTATAAAGAGTTTAGTTTTCTATCAAAAGAAAAGAAGATATACAAATTTCGAATAGATTGATTAAATGAAATCTCAAAGAATCCCATAATTGAATCTATTATTCAGTAAATAGCAGTAAATACATTTATATTTTTTTTTGAATGGTTTCATTCGCGAGGAGCTGGATGAGAAGAAACTCTCATGTCCGGTTCTGTAGTAGAGATGGAATTGACAAATAACCATCAACTATAACCCTAAAAGAACCAGATTCCGTAAACACCATAGAGGAAGAATGAAAGGAATATCTTATCGAGGCAATAGTATTTGCTTCGGGAGATACGCTATTCAGGCACTTGAACCCGCTTGGATCACATCTAGACAAATCGAAGCCGGACGAAGGGCAATGACACGAAATGCACGACGCGGTGGAAAAATATGGGTACGTATATTTCCAGACAAACCCGTTACACTAAGACCCACAGAAACACGTATGGGTTCAGGGAAAGGATCCCCCGAATATTGGGTAGCTGTTGTTAAACCAGGTAGAATACTTTATGAAATGAGTGGAGTAGCCGAAAATATAGCCAGAAAAGCTATTTCAATAGCGGCATCCAAAATGCCTATACGAACCCAATTCATTACTTCGGGATAGAAATGTAGAATCAAAGGAAAGCGATCTTTGTTTGAGATGAAAAAAAAACAATTGCAGATTTCTTTTTTTTTTTTTTTGAAAAACAATATTTCTTTTTTTTTTTTTTACTTCGCCCTTTGCATTGAAAGAAAAGATTCCAAAATAATATGATTCAACCTCAAACCCTTTTGAATGTAGCAGATAACAGCGGAGCCCGAGAATTGATGTGTATTCGAATCATAGGGGCTAGTAATCGACGATATGCTCATATTGGTGACGTTATTGTTGCTGTAATCAAGAAAGCCGTCCCAAATACACCTCTAGAAAGATCAGAAGTGATCAGAGCTGTAATTGTACGTACTTGTAAAGAACTCAAACGAGAAAATGGTATGATAATACGATATGATGACAATGCTGCGGTTGTTATTGATCAAGAAGGAAATCCAAAAGGAACTCGAATTTTTGGTGCGATTGCCCGAGAATTGAGACAGTTAAATTTCACAAAAATAATTTCATTAGCACCTGAAGTGTTATAAAATGAGACAGACCGTGAGATAGTTATACTATTTGAATGAAATTAATTAGTAGATTGTGTATCACGTAAATACCTTTTCAAATTCATAACTATTTAATAAAAAAGAATGTTGATTAGATCAAAATTTTAAGTAACCAATAATTTTCGTTTATCATGGGTAAGGACACTATTGCTAACATAATAACCTCTATTCGCAATGCTGACATGAATAGAAAAGGAATGGTTCGAATACCAGCTACTAACATCACCGAAAACATTGTTAAAATACTTTTACGAGAAGGTTTTATTGAAAACGTAAGGAAACATCGGGAAAGCAACAAGGATTTTTGGGTTTTAACCCTACGACATAGAAGAAATAGGAAAGGACCATATAAAACGATTTTAAATTTAAAACGGATCAGTCGACCCGGTCTCCGAATATATTCTAACTATCAAAAAATTCCTAGAATTTTAGGAGGAATGGGCATTGTAATTCTTTCTACTTCTCGGGGTATAATGACAGACCGAGAAGCTCGACTACAGGGAATCGGCGGCGAAATTTTGTGTTATATATGGTAATCTTTATGATATTCGAATTATACACAGAACTTCCCTATTTGTAAAAAAAAAAAAGAGGTGGGTTTGTAGTTTATAATACCACTCCCCCTTCATTAATTGATACTTTGAAAGGTGTTTCGTCTGGAATGAAAGAGCAAAAAAGGATTTCTGAAAGTTTAATTACTGAATCACTTACCAATGATATGTTTTGGGTTTGTTTAGATAATGAGGATCCAATTCTAGGTTACGTTTCAGGAAGGATTCGACATAGTTTTATCCATATACTAGGTAATCGATAGTCAAAATTTCAGTAAGTTGTTACGATTCAACCAGGACCAGAAGGCGTATAATTTATAGACTACGAAACAAAGATTCGAATGATTAGGTGAAGTAGTCTTTTCACGTGCAATATTCTTTTTTGTAGGGAGATACAATTCGAAATAGAAAATTTCAAGAAACTTATTTTCTTCCAATAAGGAGATTCGGAATTAAGGTAAAAAATAACAAATATGAAAATAAGGGCCTCCATTCGGAAAATTTGTGAAAAATGTCGCCTGATCCGTAGGCGGAGACGAATTATGGTAATTTGTTCCAATCCGAGACATAAACAAAGACAAGGATAATCTTTATAAAAAAAAAGTACCCCTAAGGGCCACCCACAATATACACATAAAAATAAATTAAAGGATCCGTTTTGACATGAAATGGATATATCCATATATCTCTGACTTAGATTTATGAGATGATAAAATATGGCAAAACCCATACCAAGAATCGGTTCACGTAGAAATGGACCTATTAGCTCACGTAAAAGTACGCGTAGAATACCAAAGGGCGTTATTCATGTTCAAGCAAGTTTCAACAATACAATTGTGACTGTTACAGATGTACGGGGTCGGGTAATTTCTTGGTCCTCCGCCGGTACGTGTGGATTCAAAGGTACAAGAAGAGGGACACCATTTGCCGCTCAAACCGCAGCAGGAAATGCTATTCGGGTAGTAGTGGATCAAGGGATGCAACGAGCCGAAGTTATGATAAAGGGCCCCGGTCTCGGAAGAGATGCAGCATTAAGAGCTATTCGGAGAAGCGGTATATTATTAAGTTTCATACGGGATGTAACCCCTATGCCACATAATGGCTGTAGGCCCCCTAAAAAACGACGTGTGTAAAAATAAACATTGAAGAGAAATTTCAAGAGAAATAAATAATTCAATGATTTGATCAAAAAATATTACTATGGTTCGAGAGAAAATCAGAGTATCGACTCGGACACTAAAGTGGAAGTGTGTTGAATCAAGAGCAGACAGTAAGCGTCTTTATTATGGACGCTTTATTCTGTCTCCACTTATGAAGGGGCAAGGGGATACTATAGGCATTGCGATGCGAAAAGCTTTGCTTGGAGAAATAGAGGGAACATGTATCACACGTGCAAAATCTGAAAAAATCCCACATGAATACTCTACCATAGTCGGTATTCAAGAATCAGTACATGAAATTTTAATGAATTTGAAAGAAATTGTATTGAGAAGTAATCTGTATGGAACTCGTGATGCGTCTATTTGTGTCAAGGGTCCTGGATGCGTAACTGCTCAAGACATCATCTTACCACCTTCGGTGGAAATCGTTGATAATACACAGCATATAGCTAACCTAATGGAACCAATTAATTTGTGTATTGAATTAAAGATCGAGAGGAATCGCGGATATCATATACAAACGCCAAATAATTTTCAAGACGCAAGTTATCCTATGGATGCTATATTCATGCCTGTTCGAAATGTTAATCATAGTATACATTCTTATGTAAATGGGAATGAAAAACAAGAGATACTTTTTCTCGAAATATGGACCAATGGAAGTTTAACTCCTAAAGAAGCACTTCATGAAGCCTCTCGGAATTTGATTGATTTATTTATTCCTTTTTTACATGCGGAAGAAGAAAAAGAAAACTTCCATTTAAAAAATAATAAACAAAAAGTTACTTTACCCCTTTTTACTTTTCATGAGAAATTGGCGAAACTAAGGAAAAAGAAAAAAGAAATAGCATTAAAATATATTTTTATTGACCAATCAGAATTGCCTCCTAGGATCTATAATTGCCTCAAAAGGTGCAATATACATACATTATTTGACCTTTTGAATAATAGTCCAGACGAACTTATGAAAATCAAACATTTTCGCATAGAAGACGTAAAACATATATTAGACATTCTCGAAATGGAAAAGAATTTTGCATAAATTTGAAATCCATTGGATTTTTGTTGTAGAAAAACTTTATAAAAAAAAAAGACGAAAATGAAGTTTGAATCTTTAACAGAATCCGTATACTCAAAATAAATAAAAAATTTCATTAAATATGTGTATCTAGGGGTAATTCACTTTGAAGCAACTATTCCCTAGATACACACATCGTGATATTTTATTTATTTGACAATTGAATCAATTTAAAAAAGACCTAAAGTTAGGGATTTATCAATCGGTAATGTTGCTCCAATACCCAACCAAAGGGCTACTGCGGTACCAATCAAAAAGACGGTTGTCGCTACTGGACGACGAAATGGATTTTGGAATTTATTGACATTCTCCAAAAATGGTACAGTTAATAATCCCGCCGGTACGGAAACCATTAAAAGAACACCCAATAACTTATTTGGTACTGTACGAAGTATTTGAAATACGGGAAAGAAATACCATTCCGGCAATATTTCCAAAGGAGTTGCAAATGGATCTGCGGGTTCACCAATCATTGATGGTTCTAGAACCGCTAAGCCCACGTTACATGCAATAGTACCTAGAATGACTACTGGAAAAATATATAAAAGATCATTGGGCCATGCGGGTTCTCCGTAATAATTATGACCCATACCCTTAGCCAATTTAGCTCTTAATACAGGATCATTCAAATCTGGTTTTTTTTGTTATTAGGATAGGTGAATTCTTATGGATCCATCCCCCGAAGGAACCGGACATGATAATTTTTCATCATCCGGCTCGAGCACAAATCAAAGGAACCAACTGGATCCAGAAAAAAAATCGATATCTTATCCAAGAATATAGAAAATAAACGAGTGATTCAATGTAAGAAAAAATTTAGCAGATTCCGTTTTCAAGAGTTACAATTATCCATTGCAAGGAATTCAGTTCTTACAGATAAATGCTCAATACCCAAGTAGGCTTACAAAGTTGATAATGTTCAAGTGCTTTCTGGGTCGTCTCAAACCTTGCGATGGGGCTTTAGCCCCCAAAAATATTGATACTTTTTACATCCAAAGGATTTACTTGTTACTAATAGAGTCTAGCCTATGTTCTTCTTTAGATCCCTTGTTTCACTCCGATAGTATTATAAATCGAGTCAATGCAGAGGAAATGAATGCATTTTCATACTATTAAGTAAGTGAAATAGATAAAACATAATCTGTATTATGCCATATATATCACCTAGTCTACTGGATCTTACGGAGCCTGGTCATGCATGACATGGTCAAGTCTGATCATGGAAAAGATTCTCTTCAAGCGAACCAGCCTACCCTCTGTATGGAGCTTTCGCGGTGGTTGGAATAAAGACACATTTGGTTGTGAATCCCAATGTGGCAGATAAAAAGACATATATCTACACGGCCCAATCAATAGTTCAAGTCACACACTCCCATAATCCATTTTCTCTTCGAAGAATTCCCTTCAACTATTATTGAAAAATAACGAATAAAATTTCGTGGAGTTGAAGGGAAATATCCAAATACATGTCTTATTTTTCAATAATCCATATTTGCAGCAATGAAATACTCTTCTCCCCCCCCGAGTAATCATAAATAAATAATTACAAATCTATGATTCTATGATTTCTAATTTCTATTCTCTATAAAGGACCAGAAATGCCTTGCTTACGTATCATTGGGAAGTGCATTAACATAAATACGGCAGTAAGAAGAGGTAATACAAAAGTGTGTAAACTATAAAAACGAGTCAAGGTAGATTGTCCCACACTAGCACTTCCGCGTAATAACTCTACCAAAGGCGACCCTATTACTGGAATAGCTTCCGGTACACCTGTTACAATTTTGACTGCCCAATAACCAATTTGGTCCCGAGGTAAGGAATAACCAGTTACACCAAAGGATGCGGTCAATACAGCCAGAACCACACCTGTAACCCAAGTCAATTCACGAGGTTTTTTAAATCCACCAGTAAGATACACGCGAAATACGTGCAGGATCATCATTAAGACCATCATACTTGCCGACCATCTATGAACTGATCGGATTAACCAACCAAAATTTGCTTCCGTCATTATATATTGAACAGAAGCAAAAGCCTCAGTAACGGTCGGACGGTAGTAAAAAGTCATAGCAAACCCGGTAGCTACTTGTACTAAAAAACAAGTAAGCGTAATTCCTCCTAGACAATAAAATATGTTGACATGAGGAGGAACGTATTTACTAGTTATATCATCCGCAATCGCCTGAATTTCAAGACGTTCTTCGAACCAATCATACACTTTATTGAGATAGGTAAACCAAGGGGACCCCCCTCTGAGAACCGTATATGAGAATTTCGTCTCGTACGGCTCAAACAGAAACACCCAAATACCGCTCGTAACGGATATATGTACTAAAAAGTTTCAAACTTCTTAATGCTATGATTCCATTTTTTGTATGAAGATACGAAAGAATCAAAATCCGAAAAGTCTTCTTTGTGGTTATAATGCCCAAATATCAAGTCGGCTCATTCGTATTTATATTGATCATTAGGGGCCTCTTGAATCTTCTATTTACCTATTTTTTTTTCTTTTATTTGGATGTAATGCGACTTTACTCTTGTTTTCTTTATTATTGATAGGAATTATCTTGTTAAGACCCTATGAATCAATTAAAACCTTAGATTCAGACTAGAACCACGATGATTCAATAAAAAACCTTCCAAAAAAGTTCAAAAATTCCCTGAGTAAGAACCCTTGGATTATCACTTATTCAATGCTTATTCAATGACTCAATATAATGAAAAAAGCCAAAGAAAGGTTTATCCTTTAACCAAAATAAGTAGAAACGAAAGAATCAATTTTTTAATTTCTCACTTCTAACTCTTTTTTCGGAGTCCGGCCACGAGGTCTGATAAGTATGAATCATAGTTCTAATATTTGTTCTAATATTTAGGAATCTATTTCATATATTCTGTGCTACAGATACTAGCCTAGACTGAATATCCAACGAGATAAAATCATCTTGATCAAGATGACCGACTTCTTCTCTGTCGTATCCATAGGATCAATTCTAACAAGTCACACACTCATATTCCGGAAATACAGAAAAAAATAAATTCCACGATCGAACTACCAAAAAAGAGTAGGCTAAAAAGCAGAAACCTACATACTTTAGACTTTCCTTTTTAGTGAAAAGTTATTTAGGGATTCTTGTGAATCGAATCTAATTGCTTGAAATTCCGTCCAGTAAAATGGAAGAATTATAAATCTCCAAAATAATACATAGGAATATCGTAAATAAACCCATCGCGACACCCATTAAAGGTGTAGTTCCCCACCCAGGAGCCACTTTACCATATTCCGAATTCAATGGTTTCAATAAATCCCCTACAACAGTTCGTCTTGGCCCAGATCTAGAACTATCGTCAACGGTTTGTGTAGCCATAAATAATCCTATATTTTTTTTTTATTCAGTGAGATCTGTTGACTTTGTATACCATTCTGTTGTAAATAAAGGATCTTATTATAGATCCATTGTGGTCTTGAAATTATATAATAATGGAAACAGCAACCCTAGTTGCCATCTCTATATCTGGTTTACTTGTAAGTTTTACTGGGTATGCCTTATATACTGCTTTTGGGCAACCCTCTCAACAACTAAGAGATCCATTCGAGGAACACGGGGACTAGTTGAAGTAATGAGCCTCACAATATTGTGAGGCTCATTACTTCAATTGAGATAATGAGAAATCATTTCGCCTTTTTAGTTGGAACTTTAGGCGGTTCGCGAAAAAAGATAGCGAAAAAAATTATTCCTAGAGTCGAGACTAAGAGGAATGTATAAACCAATGCTTCCATAGATTTGATTTCGGTTTACAATTATAGCTTCCATACCTGTTTAGTTGGGATCTTTTTAAGGATAAAAAAAAGACCAAGACAAGAGTCAAAGAAATGAAAAGTCAGCAATGCGAATAAAGAGTTATCCGGTACCCTATCTATGTCAAATCAAAAAATAAAGGAAAAACAGAACAGAGCAATCTTGTATCAGACTAGACTCTTTTTGTAGTTGGATCTCCAAGTTTTTGGAATGCCCCAAATTCTACTTGAGCGTCCAAATCTGGGTCAATCCCAGCAAAGACATCTCTGAACAAGGTTCTCGCACCATGCCAAATGTGTCCGAAGAAGAAGAGCAAAGCAAAGGAAGCATGCCCAAAAGTAAACCAACCCCTTGGACTGCTACGAAAAACCCCATCGGATTTCAAAGTAGCACGATCTAATTCAAAAATTTCACCCAATTGAGCACGTCTAGCATATTTTTTCACAGTAGCAGGATCACTATAACTGACTCCATTGAGTTCACCGCCATAGAACTCAACAGTTACACCGACCTGTTCAACACTATACTTCGATTCTGCTCTTCGAAAAGGAACATCGGCTCTAACAATTCCATCTCCGTCTACCAAAACAACCGGAAATGTTTCAAAAAAGGTCGGCATACGGCGTACAAAAAGTTCGCGCCCTTCTTTATCTCTAAAAACAGGGTGTCCTAACCAACCAACAGCTATTCCATCCCCGTTGTCCATGGAACCCGCTCTGAATAATCCACCTTTTGCGGGATTATTCCCGATATAATCATAAAAAGCTAATTTTTCAGGAATTTTCGACCAAGCTTCTGATAAACTTTGATTTTCGGCTAACCCGGTACTAACTCTTCGATATATTTCTTGCTGGAAGTATCCCTGATCCCATTGATAACGAGTGGGCCCAAATAATTCAATCGGGGTAGTTGCTGAACCATACCACATAGTTCCAGCAACAACAAAAGCTGCAAAAAATACAGCAGCGATACTACTCGAAAGGACGGTTTCAATATTTCCCATACGTAATCCTTTGTATAGACGTTGGGGCGGACGAACACTAAGATGGAATAGGCCCGCTAATATGCCCAATGTACCTGCTGCAATATGATGCGAGGCTATTCCGCCCGGAACAAAAGGATCAAACCCTTCGACACCCCACGCAGGATTTACGGCTTGTACCCTTCCGGTTAATCCATAAGGATCGGATACCCATATTCCCGGACCGTACAATCCGGTTACATGAAATGCACCAAAACCAAAGCAACCCAACCCTGAGAGAAATAAATGAATTCCAAAAATCTTCGGCAAATCCAAAGAAGGTTTTCCTGTACGTTCATCACAAAATATTTCTAGATCCCAATACACCCAATGCCAGATAGCTGCTAAGAAGCACAATCCAGAAAACACAATATGTGCTCCGGCCACACCTTCGTAACTCCAAATACCCGGATTCGTTATAGTCCCTCCTGTGATACTCCAACCTCCCCATGAATTGGTTATTCCTAAACGAGTCATGAAGGGTATAACGAACATACCTTGTCTCCACATTGGATCAAGAACAGGATCAGAGGGATCAAAAACTGCTAATTCGTATAGGGCCATTGAACCGGCCCAACCAGCAACTAGAGCTGTATGCATTATATGAACAGAAAGCAAACGACCGGGATCATTCAATACAACGGTATGAACACGATACCAAGGCAAACCCATGGAAATACCCCTTTATCAAGGAAAAATAGACACTATGTAACTTTATTGCACTGAAAAAAAAACTATGCTACGGACCTCCCCCTTTGAGGGGATTATCTTGGCGAAAGGATTAATATTTAGTCTATTCTTTTAGTAATAATGGAACAATTCGATTCTATTCGTAGGAACAAAAAGAAGCAGATCTATTCTATACTCGATAAGTACCAATACGCAATGGTAGATGGGAATTGATCCTATTTTATATGAATGAATGTAGACATACATTCAAAAACCTATTCGGGAAGAAGTTTCTTTTATTAATTTCATTCTGTTTTCCTTTTTTATGAACTTATTATTATTAAATCTATGTATAAAATATGTTAAAAGATAAAATCTGATAAAGGCCCATCTTATTTATTAAGACAATAAACCCGTTGTTACGCTTCCACATTAACGTTAGCTATACTACTTACTTCTTTTTGCTTTGCTTTAATGCCTGTTGGTGTTCCAAAAGTACCCTTTCGACTTCCCGGAGAAGAAGATGCATCGTGGGTTGACCTATAGTGCGACTTGTCAGATATATTGGGTCATATGGTATTTCCCCGTTCTCTCCCCCGATCGAGATATCCTCTCTTTCGCCCAAGACGGATTGATTTCATCATCAAAAATTTGGAGCGTGAAGTGCAATTAGATCTATTTTTTTGGGGGGGTATCCTGATTGATATTATCAATTAGAATAATTTATGGTTTTCTCGGTTGTACTAATAAAATGAAGTATCCAGGCTCCGCTTAGAAAAAACGAAATTTGGAATCTATCCATTCTATGATTACTACTATATTCGATTTCTAAATAGCATTGATAGAAAACTTTTAATCAATCGAGTAATATGAAGTAAATTGAAAAAAAAAAGAAGTCGTAGCAAAAAGCCATGCTATTGGGACATTTGTCCTATATGTGCAAATCCAAATCGGACAGATCTTGACTCGGAGTAGAGCATAAACCTAAAAGAATTGAAGAAGACCGTTTTGGAACAAGAAAATGACATCGCAATTTAAATTGAATCTCGATGAAACAAAACAATACATCAATGAAAAGTTAGTTCGATAAATTGAAAATTTAATGAAAATGAATTGGTTTTTTATTTATTGAAATTTATAGTATCGATAAACGACCGTGGGCCAAAGGACAAAACTTATCCAGTTTGAAAAAAAAAATGGAAGGTAAGAAAAAGCCCCTTCACTAGAAGTTAGAAAGAGTCCTCTAAAGAAGGCTAAAATCTAAACATTGATTCTTTTTTTCGCTATTTTTTTGAACCGTATGCATCAAAAGGTGCCCGTACGCTTCTTAAGGGATACAATTTTATCCTAATCAACCGACTTTATCGACAAAGATTACTTTTTTTAGGCCAAGATGTTAATAATGAGATCTCGAATCAAATTATGGGTCTTATGGTATATCTCAGTATAGAGGATGGTACCAAAGATCAGTATTTATTTATAAACTCTCCCGGTGGATCGGTAATACCCGGAGTAGGTCTTTTTGATACTATGCAATTTGTGTCACCAGATGTCCATACAATATGTATTGGATTAGCCGCTTCAATGGGATCTTTTATTCTAGTCGGAGGAGAAATTACCAAACGTCTAGCATTCCCTCACGCTCGGCGCCAATGAGTTTTTTTTTTTAGACAAAAAACTATGCCTTCGCCATATAAAATATTAAGTAATAATAGCATGGCACTTTGAATTCGATATGAGAATTTTTTTCTTTTTTTTTTTTTCTAAACCATTAGGTTATGTATCGAAAGAGTAGTATGAGATAAAAGGCATTTCAATTGTAGCTGATTTATCGCGAAGGCCTCTTTCAGCGTCACAAACTTTTTTGTTTTCACGACAGAAGACTCTTAACAATATTTCTGTTATGAAAGACTACGAAATATTTTTTTTTAAGAAAAAAAAAGAAACTTTGGGATTGCTGAATAACAAACGAAATCATAAAGCAACGGAACCATCCTAGTATTTAAAAAATTTCTAAAAAAAGGAAGGGTGGTTATTGGATCATTTACTGCTCTGGGTCTGCTAGATCCTCTATTTTCTATTCCTTCGCTGGAAGGTAAAAATGAATTCCATTGTGGAGCCGTATGCACTGCACAAAGGATGCCTGTACGGTTGTTAATCCTATCTTTTTTTT
>JACWES010000026.1:13907-26407 GCA_025688845.1 Cucumis hystrix
GGATGCCTGTACGGTTGTTAATCCTATCTTTTTTTTATTATCATTGACTCATCATGATAATGATGTAAGATAGAGAAAACCATTTATTAAATCATCAGGGTAATGATCCATCAACCTGCTAGTTCTTTTTCTAAGGGAAAAACGGGAGAATTTGTCCTGGAATCGACCGAACTACTGAACCTGCGCGAAACCATCACAAAGGTTTATGTCCAAAGAACAGGCAAACCCTTATGGGTTATATCCGAAGACCTGGAAAGAGATGTTTTTATGTCAGCACCAGAAGCCCAAGCTCATGGAATTGTTGATCTTGTAGCGGTTTAATAAGTATTGCTCGCAAAAATCCGAAATTTAGATTTTACAATTTTACCGGATTACTATTAATCATATTAATTATTAATATCGAATATCGAAGTAATTCATAATCATATCGAATATAGAAGTAATTCATAATCATCCGGTTAGGATTGATCTAAACCAACTCATTATGTATACAATTCAACATGCCAACTATTAAACAACTTATTAGAAACACAAGACAGCCAATCAGAAATGTCACCAAATCGCCCGCCCTTCGGGGATGCCCTCAGCGTCGAGGAACATGTACTAGGGTGTATGTGCGACTCGTTTAGACCATGGACCGGGACAAAAGAAAGTACAAAATTTTTCCCGTATCAGTGATAAGTACCAGTGACTAGGATAGAATGAATGGAAGAACTCCGTTCACTACCGAAAAAAATAAACAAAGATTTATCGTATCCTTTTATTGTGTATCAAATTTATGGTTTCTATTGGTGCAAATCCAATCATCTCAATTTTCAATTTTAGATGATAAAGAATTCCCCATTGGTAACAAATGCTTATCCATTAAGCAGAGGAAATCCTATTTAACAGAAGGATTATGGCCTTATTCTTCCAAGAACGGACTAAGAGGGTCAGCTACCCAACTAATCTTCATAATTAAATACCGTTACTGTATAGGTAGATCTCGTTGTGAAAGACCGATTACTAGATAATTCATGGGTAGAGCCAAAGAGGGTGACCTGTACAAGTTAACAATAACATTGATGAAATAAAAGAAGGAGCTCCGGTGTATAGAGAGGACCTCACCGTTTAAGAAGTAACCATAGAAACGAAGGAACCCACTATTTCTTTATCCATTTCTATTTTGATTTATTTACTCTATGTTTGTTTTTGTTTTTTCAAAATACTATTTCGTATTTTGGGGTGATTAGAACAAAAAAAGAAATCGTGGTCGGGAAGGTTATAGTAGCAAAAGCCATTGGAATTTTTATTTTATACATTGGAAAAATACGTTTGGTTATTAATAGACTAGGAAAGGAGAAAGGAATAACTGAAAGAAAGGAAATCAATTCGTTATTCATCAAAGTTTCATTTATTCAATGACTAGAATTAAACGAGGATATATAGCTCGGAGACGTAGAACAAAAATTCGTTTATTTGCATCAAGCTTTCGAGGGGCTCATTCAAGACTTACTCGAACTATTACTCAACAGAAAATAAGAGCTTTGGCTTCAGCTTATCGGGATAGAGGTAGGCAAAAAAGAAATTTTCGACAGTTGTGGATCGCTCGAATAAATGCAGTAATTCGATCTAATAATGTAGACTACAGTTATAGTAGATTCATACACAATCTGTACAAGAGGCAGTTGCTTCTTAATCGTAAAATACTTGCCCAAATCGCGATATTAAATAGAAATTGTCTTTATATGATTTCCAATGAGATCATAAAATAAAATACGAAGATTGGAAAGAATCCAGCGGATTGCTTAAAATGGAGTTCTCTGGAGAATGAACTCCGAGAAGGTAGAGTAGAAATTAGTATGATAAAATGAGTAGAAATTAGTATGATAAAATATCATAAAGTGGTCAAAATGAACAAATATGTTCAATAAAAAAAAACGATTTATTCTTCTTCCACTATTCTTTCTTTTTCTTACGACACGACAATCGAATCTATATTTTCGGATTTTTCGAACAAAGCATCAATCTGCGGTTGAGTTTGGATTAGAATTTTAATTCAATTAAAGAGTAAGCTAAGCCTATTTATTCCTGGTTCTAAGACCAATAGTTCTAGGAGTCGACTCGCTTCTTTCAAATTGTTTATCATTTTTATCATTATTAAGAAAAGGTAACAAAGATAAAATACGAGCTTGTTTTATAGCAATAGTAATTAAGCGTTGCTGTTTTAAGGTCAATCTATTTACCCGTCTAGATAATATTTTTCCTTGTTCACTAATAAATCGACTAATTAAACTCATGTTTCTATAATCAATTCGATCCCCCGATGGAATCGGGGGCAAACGCCTACGAAAAGATCGTTTGGATTTAAGAAAGAGTCGCTTGGATTTATCCATGGTTTTTTTATTCCTTATCCCGAAAATCCTATTTCTTAATTCTAAATCATTTTAGATCCGATCGAAATAGGATTTGGTTTGTTTATATTGAAATCTAAAATATGTCTAATATATGTAATTTTTCATCTTCCTTGGATTGGAAAAGGGTGAGACACAGCCGATCGGTTCGATCTATTTCTTTATCTCCCCATGAATCGTATGTTTGTAACACCGGGGACAGAATTTTCTCAATTCCAATCGACTAGGCGTATTGTGTCGATTCTTTTGAGTAATATATCTGGAAATCCCTATTGATTCCTTATTAACACCGTTTCGAACACAACGAGTACATTCCAAAATAACTGTTACTCGGGCATCTTTACCCTTGGCCATGAACCTCCCTTGGATTTTTGATTCACGCAACTCTTCCATTTTCCGATCCAAAATGAAGAAAAAAAAGAAAAATTGGTAACTCGAAATAAAATTATGAAAGATTTCGTTACAATCAAATATTAAAATATAGTAATACAAGGATTTCTAAATTTAGAATCACAGTACAGTTTTTCATTTAAGTATTTTCTATGATATTGTTGCCTTAGCCATCACATTTTCATTTTCGTTCTCACTCTTTTATTAATTCAATTTGAACCCGGCGCCGGGTCCGAGTTTGACTGAGGTTGAATCTATTTTGATTCTTTCTAACTTATTCTAAGTCTAAAAACTCTAAAAAAAAGAAGGGGAAGGGGATTAGTCAAAGATATTTGATTGTTTTTCTAATCTTCTTCACCCCTTCCCAAGTCAATAACTAGAATGAAAAAAATGGGAATACCAACGCATCCGGGAATAAACGATTGATCTCGATTAATAGACCCGCTAAAGCCCCGAACCATATAGTACTTACTACCGGTGCCACGGAGAGATATGTTTTTAGATCTCGCATTGAAAACCCTCCTACTTTATAGTAATTTGTAATACATAATGATAGTAATTTGTAATACATACTGGTATTACATACCATCAAATTTATATATAGTTAATAACCGCTTGTATTGTCCGCGGAATTCCTAATTCAAATTGAAATGTACAACAGTTCAATTCGGTAGATATTCCCTTTTTTATTAAAAAAAATATGTAGCTTTCCGCCCCACCCCAAATATTCATTTTTCTTTACGGCGGATTTCCTATTTATTATTTCATACGTATATAAGTCTTTTAATTATATTTTATATATGATATGAGACAAAAAAGAAGAAATGGCAAGATAATTTGTGTATACCAATGGAGGAAATAAATAAAAAATGTGGAAAACAAGACAGGGATTCTCTACAATAACACTGTAGACCAATTGAAAGGGATGTAGCGCAGCTTGGTAGCGCGTTTGTTTTGGGTACAAAATGTCACGGGTTCAAATCCTGTCATCCCTACCTATTACTTATCTTCTGAACAGTAACGAGGAATCAATTGAGATCCATAAAAATTGAACATACATATATCGAATCAATCTTTTTTTGTTTAATTTTATGATATTCTATATGATAATATATGTATGGAAGATATATTCGGGTTGCATTTAGTTTGATAATAAAACGCTCTTAGTTCAGTTCGGTAGAACGCGGGTCTCCAAAACCCGATGTCGTAGGTTCAAATCCTATAGAGCGTGATTCGATTCTTGTTTTGTTAGATCAAAATTATACTGAAATAATTCAACAGAAATCAAAATTCGACCTCCTATAAAGCAAAGTAGGAGGTCAATCAAAAAAAAGAACTGTTAATTAATCAAAGGTCCAACTGATCCCCCCGTCTGTATTGTAAATATGCGGTCACAAATAATCCAGCCAAAGTAATAGGAATTAGACCTAATACGATTCCAAATAAAAAAACTTCAATCATTTCAATTTAGTTGAACGAGGAAAAGGAGAGGTAATATCTATCCTTAAAAAATTAATCGGTATTGCCCATGAATCTCAATGACCAAGAATTGGAAATTGAATTGACAAGGTAAAGAACTCTACAATATATAGAATATATTGAATAACACCGAAATCTTTCTTTTTTTTAATTGTGCATTCAATTAATTTTAATCAAATAAGTCTTATCTTGTTCAGACCGATAAATAGAGCTGAGGTTATAGTTAAAACTGCTAGTAGAAAACCGAAATAACTAGTGATAGTAAGCATGACGAGGCTAAATGAAATACGTTATTTTTATCCATATGTTTATAAAGCACTTCCCTAAGTTTCTATTTTTGAAAGATACGCGGATGGATAAGTAAAAATACCAATTGAAAGAATATATTCAATTGAAAGTTTTTGATTCATCTATTATTATGATTATAGATGCTACTAACAAAAATCTTGTGACATAGGTAAGAAATCAATTCATCATCTGTCTCTCTATCCCGCAATTCGGAATCAAGGGATTCATTGGACAACTCTTGAGTTGTCAAAACAAATATTCTTATTATAAACAATTTATAAACAATAATTTAATATATAAATCTAGTAAATATATAAATCTATTAATATTAAATGGATTCTAAATAATTAGAAAAAAAGAAAAAATAATAAATAAACTATGTTGTGTAACTTGATTCCAAAAATGAAATGCTCTTTGAATCGATGAAGAATGAATGACCTTATAATGCCCTTTATTTATTAAATTGTATTCCCACTAATTAGATTTTCTGTAGTGGGTTCATTCCCATAAAATATTTTTAAAAAAGAAAAAAGTATCGCACGATCAGATCACTCGAAACTAGGTTCTCCATTTATTCTTTCCATATTATATTAAAAAAATTCTTCTAATTAGTTGAAGAACAATCCTTTGAGTCTAATATAAAACAATAATGCGTGCATTACGAATATTTATTATTATTCTATTCGTTGTTCTGTTTCGTTCATCGAATCCTATGTACTACAGTTACTTGTTACTGGACAACTAACCAATTCCTTAAAAAAAGAAAAAAGATTCAAACTAAAATATAACTACAAACACAAAAGAAATATTTCTTGATTTCACGTCTAATTTAATTGAATTTTGGGACTATTAGAATCTGCTTCCTGAATTATTATAAATCAACCAGTTGGATTCACATTTTACCCAATCTTCGCTTTCTAGCCCGAAGCCAATAACCGAGAGAATCCTTAATACTACAGACAGGCATTTTCAGAATTTTCTATTGAATGAATGGTACATGATTCTACATCGACAAGCACCAAGAAAAGAAGAAACAAATTATATTATTTAGTGCTTCATTTTTATACTTATTGTGAAATTGCGTTGCTGCGTGAGAAGAAGGATAGCTATACTGATTCGGTATACTCTAAAAACACCCTCGGTACAATATTGACGATCTTACAAAGATCGAATTTCAGTTAATTTCCATTTACTGATCTCATCTTTTACGGAATCGATCCCCCTTTTGACTGTACAAGAATATGTGGAGCTCGGCATGTCTGGAAGCACAGGAGAACGTTCTTTTGCTGATATTATCACCAGTATTCGATACTGGGTCATTCATAGCATTACTATACCTTCTCTATTCATTGCAGGTTGGTTATTCGTCAGTACGGGTTTAGCTTACGATGTTTTTGGAAGCCCTCGTCCAAATGAGTATTTTACAGAGAGCCGACAAGGAATTCCATTAATAACTGGCCGTTTTGATTCTTTGGAACAACTCGATGAATTTAGTAGATCTTTTTAGGAGGACCAAATGACTATCGATAAAACTTATCCTATTTTTACAGTGCGATGGTTAGCTGTTCACGGACTAGCTGTACCTACCGTTTCTTTTTTAGGGTCAATATCAGCAATGCAATTCATCCAACGATAAACCTAATCCGAATTATAGAGCTATGACACAATCAAATCCGAACGAACAAAATGTTGAATTGAATCGTACCAGTCTTTACTGGGGGTTATTACTCATTTTTGTACTTGCTGTTTTATTTTCCAATTATTTCTTCAATTAAATAAAAGAAAATACTAAATAATAGTACGAATTATCTTATCCCATTCGGAAGGATATCATCTCATAATTATCTATGACTGTTTCTGTCTCTAGCACGACCACTTGATGAAATGGGGAGGGAAGTGGGACAAATGGCCGAGACTACTGGAAGGATTCCTCTTTGGATAATCGGTACTGTAACTGGTATTCCTGTGATCGGTTTAGTCGGTATTTTCTTTTATGGTTCATATTCCGGCTTAGGTTCATCTCTGTAATAATCGGATGAACTGAGTTGTAGACATGAAAGCGTAAGAACTCAACAGGATCCCCCTCGAATCAGAAAAAAAAAGAGGGGGTAGGTCCCGTTGAGCTCTTACTAATTAGAATTAGACTAATTTATTCATATAAATGAAAAAATGGATCTTTCCTATTAAAAAAAAAAACTTCATTTCTTTCTGATTCTGAATTGCTTCAAAAAATTGATTCAGACCATCTCTTTCGCGATCGTATCGGTCGATACTTTCATTTCAAAGCGAAAAAAAGAAAGAGAGAATCACTCGATTCCCTCTTTCTGGATGACACAATCCCAATATAACAATAATATATTTCTATCGATCAGATATCACAAACCCTTTAAATATATTAAAATATACTAATAGAATTTTCTCTAGTTATTTTAATATAAAATAGAATTTATAAATTCATTGAATTTGTTCACTACTTATGTAATAAATCGAAAATGTAATAAATCGAAAAAAAGGTTCTGATAAACCGGGAAAAATTGAAACTAAGAATAGGGATCTTTGACGAACGGGATCAAGAATAATTCATTAGTTTATTATTTCGACACAAGAACAAGAAAAGGAATTTTTCTAGTATTCGAATACTAGAAAGATGAATAATTCCTTCTAGAATCCTTTGTTCCCTTCATTTTTTTCTATTCTCCATTTACTTATCTTATTTTTAATATCTACTCTATTTTTATTCTATTAGAATAAAAATAGACACATTCAATCACATTTCAATCTGGCACCAGTTACATAATAATCATAATAATACCGCTCCCATTTGTATTGTAAAAAACAAAGAAATAAAGAAGAGGTAAAATAGTCTTCCTGACAATATCCATACTATGACTAGTAATGCGGTACAAGTCATTCCCGAAATACGGTCGAAAAATAATATAAACAAAAACAAGGGAAAAAGTTTTTCATCATTTTTTGATCATACATAATTAAATTAGAGAATTGCCAACAAGAATTTGGTTTTTTTCCGAACTTTATTTGATAAATCCCCAGATTTAGAAATTCATTTCGGACAATTGAACCTTCTCAAACTGTTTCTTTTTAAGAACTAAAAAGATTTGTGCCAAAATAACAGATGCAAAAAAGAACAAAAGGCCTTGGACACGTAATGGATCTTGAAGGACGATTTCCGCATCTCCCTGACCAAATCCTCCCACATTAGGATTACTCGTTAATGGTTGATCAAGTTTGATGGATTCGCCCTCTGAAACAAGAAGTTCTGGTCCTGGAGGGATAATATCAACCACTTGACGCCCATTCGCTGCATCCACTATGGTTATTTCATATCCTCCTTTTTCTTTTCGTATTATTTTGCTTACTATCCCTGCTGCTGTAGCATTATAAACATTATTATTACTCTTACTCCCGTCGGGATAAATCTGACCCCTTCCCCTGTTCCCGCCTACGTATATGGGATATTTTAAGAAGTGAACATCTTTCTTAGTCGCAGGGTCCGGGGAAAGAATAGGAAAGGTGATTTCACTATATTTCTGACCAGGAACAGGACCTATCACAAGAATATTTTTTTTAGTGGGACGATAGCTCTGAAAAGACAGATTGCCCATCTTTTCTTTAATCTCGGGAGAAATACGATCGGGGGGGGGCTAATTCAAACCCTTCGGGTAAAATAAGAACAGCCCCCACATTCAAACCGCCCTTTTTACCATTCGCAAGAACTTGTTTCAGTTGCATATCATAAGGAATTCGAACAACTGCTTCAAATACAGTATCAGGAAGTACCGCTTGTGGAACCTCGATATCCACGGGCTTATTAGCTAAATGGCAGTTGGCGCAGACAATACGGCCGGTTGCTTCTCGTGGATTTTCATAACCCTGTTGTGCAAAAATGGGATATGCATTTGAAACGGGTGCCCAAGTTATTATATATATCATGAGTGATACGGAAATAGATCGAGTAATCTCTTCCTTTATCGAAGAAAAGGTATTTCTAGTTTGCATGGTCCAATCATTGAGCCCAAAAATTTCTACAATAAAATTAGGTAGGTCCCTAGTATAGTTCCCTATCCATGATTCTGCTATTTACTGAAATAAAGTTACTCGAATAGGAGGCATCCTTCGCGATGGGTAGAAGGAATAAGTACAATTTTGAATGTTTTACTTATGTACAAAGTAACAAACATTATTTTTTTCAGTCATTCATTGAATGATAAATCACTACAAGTGACGGAGATACACGATTTAAATAACGGAAGATCCAATATTTCAAAATTGTGTCAAGAATGACTGGAAAAGTGGAAACAAGACTGGATATAATTTGATCGTTATGAGAAAATCCAAAATCTTTGTAGACAGAACCAATCATTAGTTCCCAACCATGGGGTGAATGGAATCCTATACATAAATCAGTTAATAAAAGAATACAAAAAGCTTTTATTGTGTCGCTTAAGTTATATAGGAACTCTTGAACCCAAGAGTTAAGAATAACAAGTTCTTCATTACCAAGAATAGAATAACCACTTAGAATAACGAAACAGATTATATTTGTCGAGAAGTGCAAAATCGTATGGATACGATCCTCATTGTGCATCTTGATCAATTGGATCGTTTCTTTGGAGATTGCGATATGAAGCTTTTGTAGATGTGTTTCTGGGTATTCCTTTAGCATTTCGTCCAAGAGAAAGAGTTCCTCTAATTCTAGAACTTTTTTTATAATACTCTTTTCTTGAATATCATTCAAAAAATTTTCGGATTGACCAGTATTCCACCAATTAGTAACCCAAGATTCTAGGCTTTTATTAAATGAAAGAGAGATCCACCAGGGCAAAAATACTATAGATGCAAGATATAGAAGGGGAATGAATGCTTTCTTTTTTTCCATTTTTTCGTCTTTTATTTTTTAATGAACTCACTTCATTCGTTAACTCTCTACACTACTAATATTTATATCAAACATAAGTTCTATTACAAGTCATATGGATACTATTATGAATCCATTCCCTGTTTTTTCGTTTTTGATTTGTGATTCATTAGTTAATCCTTGAATTTCGAAATAATACAGAAAGAAAATAACAAAGAATCCACTTTTTTTTTGTTACTGTGGAGTTGATTTACATACGGATCAAAATTTCGGACAAAGACAGTTTTCTGGCTGTTCCGTATACGTCTGCTTTGGGTCAAATGAGCATTCTGAAGAAATTCCAGTTAAGTTATTATACTATTCCTATGGTCTATAAAAAAGACTATTCTTTCATTTCCGTTTTATCCCTCTTGCTACGAACAAAATTCATTCTGAACTTCATTTTTCAAAAAACTTCAATTGGTACACGCAAGAAATAGGCCAATTCGGCAGCCTTTTGCTCAATTTCTCGTGGGGTCAGATTCTGATCGGTACGAGTCAAGGGAATGGCCCCTTGGCCTCTTATTTCCATATAAAGGACACGACGTGCATAAATACCCTCTTTAACTTCTATTCTGATGGACTGAATGTCTTTCATAAGGAATCGTAGGAAGATTCGACGATTTTTTCCAGGAAACCCCCAACGAAAAATAGACACTATTTCTTCTTTTCTATCGAATCGATCATAACCGCTACCTACATTCCACAAAATTGTGCACCACAAATAGGAGCTAATAAAGAGACCGGCAATCCCATAGAAAGACATTACGATCCCCTGTGGAAAAAAAATTATTTGCTGAGACGGAAATAAAGATATCAAATCCCTACCAAGATAACTGGAAGTTCCAACCAATAAAAACCCTAATGAACCTAAAAAAAGGATAAAGGCCCAGCAGAAATTGCTGATTTTTCGAGATCCTCTTAGAAATTCTATCCATATACGTTCTGATCGCCAATTCATACTAGATCTCGTTGCATTTTATTGGAATTGATAGAATCAAAAAAAATCTATTTTACTTTTTTTGTTTCCGAAGTAACTCTAATCAACTAGCACTATTTTGATGTGAACCTTTACTTTAGATCTAAGTAATTCATCGAATTACTTAGATCTAAAATAATAACATCACCCTTTATATGATTCCCTATAGATACCTACATCCAGATAGATATATTTATTTTATATCTCAAACATTCGTCGCCCGATCTCTTATATATTTTCTATTTTGAAATACTTCAAATTGATTTCCTCAGATATCATGTTTACGTATGTATAATCGCTTATGTTTGGAGTAAGCCACATGTTAGACTCTAGTCTACTAAATAGATAGCTGTGTTATCGTCAAAGTCTAAGTTTTGAAAAAAAAATAGACGGCACTAGCATATTTAAAAAATCTTGTTTTTTTGAACATGAAGAAATAAAGAAGCCATTGCAATTGCCGGAAATACTAGGCCCACTAAAGGCACAAAAATAGAGGGTAAGGTGGTGAGAGTTGTCATAGAATGGATACCTCGACTTAATATTTGTACCTGTTATTTATTGTTATATTAATTGTTATATTAATAGTTTTACCTGTTATTTATTGATTGTTATAAAAGGTATCTTATAATTATACTAATTCAATATATAATTATACTAAGTAATATCTACGTGAGTATATATAGAAAAGGAATGAGGAATGTCGAATTAAATAAATGGACTTACTCATCTTTCGACATGAAATATCTGTATCATAATAGACGTTTGCATTATTTTAGTTATTTCTTAGCATTTTTTTTTAATAAAATTTCATAAAGATTTTCGTACAAATTCCCCAAAAGGTAGTTATAATCCGATCCAACAACAGGGATTCTTAGTAAAACTAGAAATCCTCTAGAGATGTAGAAAGATGCAAGACTCTATGCCGCTATTTGCTATAGTTGAAGTATATATACACATGTAATGTTAAGAGGGGAGCATGAAATTCATTTTATTCCCCGTGCCAAATTTTGCGGAAGAAATAAAAAAAGAATTCATTTTTGAAGTTTTAAGTAAGGCTTTACTTGATTGAATTTTGATTCGAGGGAACGAAAGCGTGGAGCTGAAATAACTCACTCACAACATCTTTTAAAGGATTACGTGGTACGATTAGATCTAATAAGCCCTTTTCGAATAAAGGTTCAGTCTTCTGTGAACCTTCAGGGACTTCTATCTTCAATGTTTCTTCAATTATTCTTTTACCCGCAAATGCTATGTAGGCGTTCGGTTCGGCAATAATGATATCCCCCAACATAGCAAAACTAGCTGTCACCCCACCAGTAGTAGGAGATGTAAGGATTGCTACATAGAATAATTTTTTATTTGATTGATATTTATAATCATATAAAGCGGAAGATATTTTTGCCATTTGCATCAAGCTCAAACTTCCTTCTTGCATGCGTGCTCCTCCCGAAGCACACACTAAAATAAGAGGTAAAAATTGATTGGTAGCATAGTCGATCAAACGGGTGATTTTCTCGCCTACTACAGATCCCATACTACCCCCCATAAATTCAAACTCCATAACCCCAATTGCTACGGGAATACCATTTAATTTACCTGTGCCTGTTTGAATAGCCTCACGTAATCCTGTCTCTATTTGAGAAGAAGAAATACGATCTTTATAAGAAGAGTCCTTGTACTCCTCCGAATCCCCTTCAATGGGATCCACCTCCGAATCCCCTTCAATGGGATCCACCTCCGAATTCCATTGAATGGGATCCACCTCCGAATCCCATTGAATGGGATCCACAGAGACCATGTCTTCATCCATAGGCTCCCAAGTACCTGGATCAATCAAAAGTTCGATTCTATCTGAACTATTCATTTTCAAATGGTATCCACATTCTTCACAAATATTCATTTTTGATTTGAAAAGTCTCTTATAATTGAATTGATAACAATTTTCGCATAGAACCCACAAATCGCTGTAGTTTGTAGTTCGATCATTATCTAGATCATTAGAACTTTCTGTTATAGTTAAATTATTTCCATGCGTGCTAGTTCTTATACTGAAACT
>JACWES010000026.1:38907-41407 GCA_025688845.1 Cucumis hystrix
TAGTCAATCAAATAATAGATAGTAAATGGGTCAGTTTAAAAATAAATGAATTGCTCGTTGTAGAATATTATTCTCGTCAGACTTAAACCTAACTAAAAAACAAGGGTTCGGACAATTTCGTCCTCCCCTTCGCCGAAGTCTAAGTAAAAAGACCGAAGGAAAGTAAGGTTTTGATCCGGAAATTTTTCTATCATTCATCTATCATTGATCGGTAGGGGGATTTTCATCTCTTGTCCATTCTTTCCGTACCAAAAAAATTCGAAATAAAGAATCCATAAAGGTCTAACCGTTGGAATAATAGTATCCATTGTTATTTGATTTGATACATTGTGGTCAGTAACATTGTTGAATTAGTACGGAAAGAGAGGGATTCGAACCCTCGGTAAACAAAAGCCTACATAGCAGTTCCAATGCTACGCCTTCAACCACTCGGCCATCTCTCCTACAGAATGATTATGGCCCAGAAACCGAGTTAATAGTGAGTCATTAATATTCAATTTTTTTTTTGATAGGCACGTCCAACCAATTCTAACTATACAAATAATTTTTTTTTTACTATGTTTAATGGATACTTTTAGCTCATGATTCTATTTAGTTTTTTAAACTATGATTCCTTTTTTCTAAAAATTAGACTTTTATTTTACAGTTTTCGATTTTTCACCAACAACTGTTTATCCCATACATATATCTAGTCACAATTTATGAATCATGGAATGATTATTCGATTCTTTTTGCTCTTTTTTGTATCATAATTCAATCAAAAAACTTCTAGAATTACCCCAATCTGTCAGATAAATAAAATTCTTTTTTTCTTCAACTTCGCTGAAATCAGAATAGTTCTCTTCATTCTCATCCTACTACATTTGGATGAAATTTAACCGGATTGAAATATTTCTTCTGTTTTATTGATTCCTGTGAAATCAAAAAGAAACAATTTGAATATCGAGTGGGATTTTTTAATGAATCCGTTTTTATGTTATTTCGTACTATTCAATTCCTTTGTTTGTGGGATCATTTTCTCACGAGAGGTAATTAAAAGAAATTATAGAATGGGGTTGTTACCGATGCCTAGATCTGGTGGGATAAATGGAAATTTTATCGATAAGACCTTTTCAATTGTAGCCAATATCTTATTACGAATAATTCCGACAACTTCCGGGGAAAAAGAGGCATTCACCTATTACAGAGATGGTGCGATTTGATTTTTTTTTTTTTCAATTTTCTTTATTCGGGATAGAAAGAAAACAATAATTGAAATAAATCTACGCTTCTTGGAGGTGCAATTTGAAAATAAAAAAATTCCTTCTGTCGTGTATCCCCGATTAATGTAACCTCAGATGCTTTAATTGTCGATTCTAGTATTAAGCGAAAGGTGTAACCTATGGATTAAGTCAACCCTACTCCACTAGTAAAAATATTCACTAGTAAAAATAGGTAGCAGAGGGGAAGAAGCACTACACCTAGGAATCAACAACACGAAAACTTTGTTATAAATTATACCTTTTCCTTATCGGGATCGGAACTTAGAAAAATGGTTGGGACAACAAACATCCATCTCGTTTGTATTTTGGATACCTGTATAACCATCGAAGACTGTTGAAGTGACTAATTCCTGGAAATTTAGAGGCGTTGAGGACAAAGAAATTGTTAGAGTTACCATTTTTATTTTTATCTAGTAACACCATGCTTGATGTTAAGAAAAGATCTTTTACAGGAAGGTTGGCTAGAGATTTTTTGTAAAAACGCTAGTCCCATGAGTTCATAATGAGAGTATTTCAATGTTTTTTGATTTCATGTATTATTCTCATCTCATTATGCGCATCACATAAAGGGGGAGCCGTATGAGATGAAAATCTCACGTACGGTTCTGGAACGGAGATTCTTTGAATGGAATAAGGAACGACCGTAACGGATGTCGGCTCAATCCGAAGGAAATTATGCGGAAGCTCTACAGAATTATTATGAAGCTATGCGACTAGAAATCGATCCCTATGATCGAAGTTATATACTCTATAACATAGGTCTTATCCACACAAGGAACGGAGAACATACGAAAGCTTTGGAATATTATTTTCGGGCACTAGAACGAAACCCGTTCTTACCACAAGCTTTTAATAATATGGCTGTGATCTGTCATTACGTGCGACTATCTCCACTATAGAAAGAAAAAAAAAGAGAAAATTCACTAATAAATACTAAAAAAAAAAATAGGCTTTCTACATATGTATTGTCCAAACTAACGATTTGTATCAGCTGTAGCAAAGAAAGAAACTTCATAGAAGTAGAAATAGAAATATGAAGAAATAGGTATGCCTAGATACTTTATTCTATGGATAAAGGATCTAATTGATAGAAGAAGCACCGTAAAGATCAATTAGTCAGGTTTTTGGCCGATACAATAAAAACTGCTTACTTATATCATGATATAAGATAAAAATGAAGGAATCCACTTATGTAATAGGGTGGATCCCCTACAATATTGAGCAGCGGTGTAGCATCA
>JACWES010000026.1:46407-48907 GCA_025688845.1 Cucumis hystrix
ACAAGCGGCCCGGCGTTCAATGCGGGTCGAAGCATATGGTTGCCGGGTTGGTTAAATGCTGTTAATGAGAATAGTAATTCACTATTCTTAACAATAGGGCCCGGAGACTTCTTGGTTCATCATGCTATTGCTTTAGGTTTACATACAACTACATTGATCTTAGTAAAAGGTGCTTTAGATGCACGTGGTTCCAAATTAATGCCGGATAAAAAGGATTTTGGTTATAGTTTTCCTTGCGACGGTCCGGGACGAGGTGGTACTTGTGATATTTCGGCTTGGGACGCCTTTTATTTGGCAGTTTTCTGGATGTTAAATACCATTGGATGGGTTACTTTTTATTGGCACTGGAAGCACATCACATTATGGCAGGGTAACGTTTCACAGTTTAATGAATCTTCCACTTATTTGATGGGATGGTTAAGAGATTATCTATGGTTAAACTCTTCACAACTTATCAATGGATATAATCCTTTTGGTATGAATAGTTTATCAGTCTGGGCGTGGATGTTCTTATTTGGACATCTTGTTTGGGCTACTGGCTTTATGTTCTTAATTTCCTGGCGCGGATATTGGCAAGAATTGATTGAAACTTTAGCATGGGCTCACGAACGCACACCTTTGGCTAATTTGATTCGATGGAGAGATAAACCAGTGGCTCTTTCCATTGTGCAAGCAAGATTAGTTGGATTAGCCCACTTTTCTGTAGGTTATATATTTACTTATGCGGCTTTCTTGATTGCCTCTACATCAGGTAAATTTGGTTAATTTTGTATGTGTTGTATCCGCAAAAATATCATTTCTTTCGATGGAGAAGGGGATCTTCCTTCTTATATTTCTACATCTAGGATCCGACTTGTATCATTGATACTACTAGGAATTGAATCATTATGGCAAGGAAAAGTTTAATTCAGAGGGAGAAGAAGAGGCAAAAATTGGAACAAAAATATCATTTGATTCGTCAATCCTTAAAAAACGAAATAAGCAAAGTTCCATCGTTGAGTGAGAAATGGGAAATTCATGGAAAGTTACAATCCCCACCACGTAATAGTGCACCCACACGTCTTCATCGACGTTGTTTTTTAACCGGAAGACCGAGAGCTAACTATCGAGACTTTGGGCTCTCTGGACACATACTTCGTGAAATGGTTCATGCATGCTTGTTGCCTGGGGCAACAAGATCAAGTTGGTAAGGATTCAAATATCCCTTTCTATTAATTTCTATGATCATAGAGGGACCCCTTTACCATTCTGTATAAATGGACTATTCTATTTGTACAGATATGGTATAGGGGTGCATTCAATCTTTGTTTGTCTATTAGTTCACAGTTCTTCTCTTTATCGCGGGGTAGAGCAGCTTGGTAGCTCGCAAGGCTCATAACCTTGAAGTCACGGGTTCAAATCCTGTCTCCGCAAAATTTTTTTTTCTCAAAAATTGAGGTTTGATCTTGGTAACTATTAATTAATTACTATATTAATTAATTACTATATAATATTCGCTTTTTTCTTTCCAGATGGGAGGAAGGGGGGAGGATAGAACCACTATACTATCACGGTCGACTATACTTAAAAATTTATCCTATTAAATGAAAAACATTAACCCATTATCCTCATCCTGGGCGGATAGCGGGAATCGAACCCGCATCTTCTCCTTGGCAAGGAGAAATTTTACCATTCAACTATATCCGCATTTTTTTTTATCTGCAATCTATAGTATAGATCAGTGCAGAGCTAGCCTATTATACTAGGCTATTTTTATATAATTTATATATAGATTTAACCAATTATATATTTATTATATAATATATTTTATACTATACTATTTCTTTTTCTAATATTTGGAATTAATCTTTATAACTAAATAAAGTTAATTATATATTTTTGTCTATATAATTATATATAATATATAGTTTCTCTATTATCAATATCTAAGTATTATTATATACTTTTAAATATATTATATTTATATGAATTATGTGAGATATATTCAATTTTGACAATACAAGGAAGAGACCCCTCCCTCTAAATTTTTTTCTTTATTTGCATTTTTAGGACTTATATTGTATTTTAATGTGTCTCACAATTCGAAAGAATTAGGGGAGGGTCGTTTCATTTTTGTATCGAGAACGAAGAGGTTCAAGAGATAAGAGAATTAAGGATACCCACCAGAAAGACTAATCCAATCCATAACGATGTACCGGAAAATACAACATTTTTGTTACCCGACCAACCATCAGGAGAAGCAAATACAACGGGCACACTAATCAGTAAGATTGATGAAGTAACAATTAATGCAAAAACAGCCAATTGGAAAGCAATAGTCATGTTTCTAATCCTCCAATCTACCAACAAAATATACCATTTGATCCCTTTACCAGCCAGCCAAAATTTTGATAAAATGTATCAGGGAGGGATTTTACCATAAATCCATTGATTCTATATTACTTCTTACTTTTTTAATACTTTAGCATGCATGGGATTGAGGGTAGTCTTTTTTTACTTC
>JACWES010000026.1:53907-75193 GCA_025688845.1 Cucumis hystrix
AGTCCTAGGGAGTCCTTGCTTTGTCTCTGATAAATGCGCTTCGCATAGGTCGTCCTGACCCTTATTTATCCTTGCCAAAAACAAAGGCTCTAGATGACGTAGGTATTGATGATGACGAAGACGGCCTACGGAAAGGAATGAAGGAGTCAAAAGGACGGAGGCACGGAATCTGACTCGTCCTACGCATTATTATGGAGTTGTCTTTCTTCTTTCCATTAAATCCAAAAAGAAAGGCGCAAAGAAAGAAGCTCATTAACGATAATGAAAGCAGAATGAACTCATTAACGATAATGAAAGAAGAATTATGATTGAATAACCTGGAGGGTCAAAGAATATTGACCAGAAAATGCTAGGTTTTGGGCGAGACTGAATCAATGAACAAAGGTGATACTTATCTCTTTCTTTTGTCTCAAGCTTTTATACCATTGACGTGAAGGATTTGCCTTCATGAAAACGAAGAAGAAAAGGAGCGGATCGCGCACGCCCACGGAGCGGTAAAGGCCTAATGTCAGAGGGAGGCGCAAACTAAGCCGCTGCTCGAGCCACAGGAGAGTAATACGGGGATCGACTTCCACCTAGTTGGAGGAGCCATAGCTCTTGCTTTTTCAGCAGTCCTTCCTGTGTAGGATGAAAGATCCCTTGTTCGGTAAGCGCGTCATCGACCAGCTTATAGCGAGCCTAATCACCCCATTGTAGGGTAGAAAGAAGGGCGATTTATCTCAATCCAAGTGAAAAGAGAAGCAAGGCCGACGGCCAACGAACTCCTACTATCTATTCCACACTACCAGCAAGGTGAAAAGAAGATTGAATCCGTCTTCCGCTCCGTTGACCCTAGCGATCATGAGAATTCCCAGGTTTTCATCCATGAACAAAAAGACCCAATCCCAGTCGTGGAAGAGAAGTCAGAAATGGGACAGATCTTTTGGCACTCTCCGAGGAGTTAGGCTCGACTGACTGAGCTTACGAAGGGAGGAGTTAGGCTTAATTCAAAGGATGAACCATATCTTTCTACGCAAACTAATAGTTCTATATCGGAAACAAGGTCTGATGACATGGAAGATCGTCGCTTTAGCCCGGCTTAGGTCGCATTCCTATCTGACTTAGTTGCTCTCATACCATAGACTCGGAAAGAGATAATGACTCTGGGGTAGATGAAATTTCTTCGTGCCGGGTTTATGTAAGAAATCGCCTAGTGCTTGAATTGCACTGACTGTATTTTCATCTATATTTTCAATAGAAGAAAGAGCACTTAATAGGGAATACGAAGAAAGAACTGAGCCGGGACTGATTACGATCGGTCTCAAACCTCTATCTTGTATTATCCCTTTCAGAGACTTCAGTGAGGGAAGACCTCTCACTCCCCCAACCCTGGCTGACGAACCTATCCAGATCCATTGGGAAGAAGATCCCATGACGGAGGTGACTTCTAGCTTCGTACCGAAGCCAATTCCTTACCGCGGAGTGGGTTCAGATGAATGAGACGGTCTTCCTAGCGCCGTCCTATCTTTGATCATACAATGAAATACCGCTACGTGGGACCTGCCTTTTTCTTTTCGAAATAAATAAGAAGGAGGCTGGATTCAATTTCGAATGCCCTTACTTTACTATTCAAAACTATACTCTACGCGCGAGATGATGTAAGACAAGAAGAAGATCAGAAGAGCTTTCAATTATGATAACGAAGAGCTTTTAGAGAAAGGTGCGTAGCAAGGCTCTCAGAAATTGAGCAGAAGCGAGACCATTGTCAAGTTTTCATAGTCTTTTATCAAAATCGAAAGATATAAGTAGTAATTCACAATATTCAATAAGTTATAAAGCTCTGCGAATGCGCAAATAATCAGATATTCACTGAATAGAAGTGGTGCAATGTCTTATTCCCGCTCCCTGGGAGGTATACTCTAGAAGTCTTTATATATTGATTATGAACCGCTCCGCTCATAATCCGAGATTCACTTCTCAGAAGTAGTTCACAATCAATTCTCAAGCTCTTTCCTAATTAATCTTCCCGCTCCGCTCATAATCCGATATTCAGACGAATCTCATAATAGTGGTTGATCTTAGTTTATTTGCTTTATCAAGCTCTTATTCTTCTCTGCGTCTTTCTGAAACTTTCTTCTGCAGATATTCAAAATCAAGCTCCAGATGAGTTTCATTCTAGCTAGAACTCGTTCTCTCCGCGAAAGAAATAATCATCTATTCACAAGAAATAAATAGTAATCTCTTCTCTCCTTTGTAAACCTACTATTTGGAAGAAAGCCTATCCTTCTACACCGCTACGTGGGTCGAGCTGCTTCGCACCGCTCCGTGGGCTACTTCTCTCCACTTCTGAAACTGAAAGTCAATGAACAAGGCGCAAAGAATATTGCGAGTCTTAATTGAATCATATTGCTCCAAAAACAAAGGTCCAGATGAGTCAGAAAGATTTCCTTAAGTCCTTCGGACGCTTTCCTCTCGTCGATCGGGCTTTGGTCGTACGTATGATAGTAATTCATTGAATGAATCTATTTCCCTTGGTTGGGCAGCACTAGAGATGCAAGGTCAGCACCAACTTCCACTTCTGCAGCATCAAGGGAGAAAGAAACTGCCCGTGGCTCTCGAAGCTAGGCTTTCATCCGCCAAATTAATTTCTCATTGATCTGGATAGGTTTCTTTAGTTGGTCGAAGAGCGAGCTTCAAGGGCAGAGAGAGGAGCTCAATAAAAGACAAGAAGAAGGAAAAATAATGGATTTCTAGTCCTTCGCCTAAGAATAAGGTGAAAAGAATATTGAACTCATTCATATGGATCAAAATCAGTCCCACTATTTAAAGTGGAATTAATGGCGCGACAGGCGCAAAGAATATTGCGATGAATCATCTTTTTTTCGAGGACTATTCATTTTGACAGTCCGAAGGTGCAAAGAATATTGCGTGAGATTTTGGATAGCTCTGACTTTGAAAAGACAAAGAAGGACTTCGGACCAAAAAATAGGCGAAGCGAATACTCGTGCAAGTGCTGGAGCGGAATCCTATTCATGGATTTTGAGTGGATTCGGAACTAGTCATTAAATGGTCAGCGAATATATAGGATGAAAGTACAGTGATGTCCGTCCTTGTTAGCACGTCCGGTCTTCGACACACTATCGATTTTCTTGACTTTCTTCCTTTCCTTAGCCTGCTTAGGGCTGCCCCACGTAGCCGTAGCGGTGGGGATCTATTACTTTCAAGTCTAGTTGCTCCCTTATAGATAAGGGTTGTAAGCATTCCAGTCTCCCTTGTTAGGAAAGATGTTCACTCCTCAAATTCTTTGAGCCTCTTGTTATACGCGAAGAAAGCTCTTTTCCAGACACTCACTTAATAAGGCAAGGATGAATAGTGATATGTAGTGATCCTAAAGCCTGGCTTTGAGCCTTCCTTGCTTTCCATGAGGGCTGGAAGCGTGGCACCTCACACCTTTGTCCACGTAAGAACTACTCATCTGCACCCGTCCGGAGGCGCAATGAAATATGCGTGGAACTAATTTCATTTTGATCTTTGTTTTCAAACATAAATACTATTATGTCCTCCCCTATTCCGCCTTCCTCTTCCAAATCTATTGTACTGTAACAATCAAGAAAGCGCAACTTCTATTTTGATCTATATTATTCATTCAATCTCGCAATATTCTTTGCACCTTCGCAATATTCTTTGCGCCTTTCTTTCTCAAACAAGATCCAGTCCGTCCGGAAGAGCTATCTGTAGTCCGGAGTCCGTCCGGAAGAGCTATCTGTAGTCCGGAGTCCGAAAGATTCATCTGTAGTCCGGAGGACCTTCCTTAAGGGAAGGAGTAGGACCTTCCTTAAGGGAAGGAGTAGTCCATAGGATTTATCCGGAGGACTATCCGCAAGGGTGGAAGGAGGACCTTCCTTAAGGGAAGGAGTAGGACCTTCCTTATCCATAAAAAACTAGGAGTAGTCTGAAGTCCGCAGTCCGTCCGGAAAAGCTATCTGTAGGACCATCCATTAGGAGTAGTCCGTAGGATTTATCCGGAGGACCTTCCTTAAGGGAAGAAGGAGGACCATCCATAAAGGAGTAGGACCATCCATTAGAAAGGGTCCAGCTGGTTCGATTATCAAGGGTCCTAGTTCCGGAAGATTCATCTTCCGGACTATCCATTAGGAGTAGGACTATCCGCATCCATAAAAAACTAGGAGTAGGACCATCCATTAGAAAGGGTCCAGCTGGTTTACCCGGAGGACCGTCCATTAGAAGGAGGACTATCCGCAAGGGAGTCAAACTTTTAACCAAGTCAATCAAAGAAAAAAGAAAAGAAGCTCATTAACGAGAATTCAAGAATCATTATGAAATGAAAGAATAATTATGAATCTGGTAGATTGAAGACATCTTTGTGCTAGATTTCAGACGGAGTGAATTCCTAGAAAATGCTAGGTTTTGGGTATGGCTGGCAGGAAGAAATCATTCAAAATGCCTTGTTTTTATACAATTATCGTTATTTAGAGAAAACCGAGAAAGTCCTATTTTGCTTCAAAAAAGCCGGGAAATTGCAATGAAAGAAGAAAGCCTATAAAAGGTGCAAAGAATATTGCGTCAATGAACATAGTTTGATTCTCGTTTCTGGTCCGGATAAAGAGAGGTCTATTCTGGATTCCGCTCCCAGATTCATTTTGAGCTTCTTGAATGAACTCATTAACGATAATGAAAGAATAATTATGAAATGAAAGAATAATTATGAGGAGTGAAATACATGATTTTGCCTATAGGTTCAAAGAATATTGAAGCAAGAAATCATGAAAAAGAAGACATTGATTTCGCTCAGAAAGATTAGACATTTGTGGATTCAGACTCGTCCTTCCGCGGTCTACAATATCCCTGTCTTATGGAGCCTTTCTTTCTCCTCCCTCTTCAGAACTTGTACCGCCTAGTCGGCCACGGATTTGTCTTATTCATCAATCCATATGGAATCCATTTCTGATCCTCGTTCATATCGTACACAATATTCAGATGAATTGCTTAGAATCAAAGCACCAACGGAGGACGGTGACGAGACCAAGCACTTCTCTTTCCTTTCTTCATTCCCCAAGGACAGGCTTATCTTCAACCGATGCGGGTCAATCCAATCCTTCTACCCTCGCCGCACGAGGCCTAACCCCGATCCTAGGGGGTCAAGCCTATCCCAACTAAATCCTACGTCTTGGAACTCTGATTCTAGATCTTCCCCGTCTGACTGAATAGCGCGCTTTCCCACCTCACTCTCCGAAAGGGATCATACTCTGAGCTGGAGATTGAAGATTCGCGGTCTTTCTCAAGACCCTAACCACCGACCGAGCCGGGCCTGTCCTCTTCAGCCTGTCCAAATCCGCAAGGGAGAAGCCACCGCTACGCTTCAAGAAAGAAGAAAGTGGTTTCAGGCTTTCCGCTACGCTACGCTCCGGATACAGGATAGGAGAGAAATCAAGGAGAAAGTCACGCAAATTCTTTGCTCCTTCGATCATTCTGATCGCCATTCTATTCTTGGATCTGCTTGGAGCGATAGCTACCCGAGCGACTTCATCATATCTGGTATCAAGTTTCTCAAGTTGTTCCGGATAAATATCAAAGTAGGTAGGATCAATCATAAATCAAGGAGGGTAGTTGACTGTCCGTTACGCTACGGCTCCGCCTCCGCTCCGGAACAGAAGAAGAAAGTGGTTGAAGAAAGTAAAGTGGTTTCAGGTTGTCCTGTCCGCGTAGCTGAAATACAATACAGTGGTTGAGTTGGGCTGCTATCAATCGCAGCCATCAATCACAAGAATGTACACGTTCCAATCAAGAATGTACGTACGTTTTTTGTATGTTTTTCCTACTTTCTTTTGGACACGTCATTGCCTTGAGTCGTTTTCCTCGCGAAGTGAAAGCGTCGAGGTCGGGCCATACGTCCGCTTTTTCATTGTCAATTGTCGGCGATATCGATCCGGCTGCCTTGTAGTGGCTTCGCCCTGAAGATTGGAAGCGGAACTGGATCAAAATATCCGGAGGAGCGTAGCGACTTCATCCATCTGCTTGGCCCCTTCAGGGGTGTTCGGTGAAGGTTGTGTCTTCTCCCGCGGAGTGGGAGGGATCCAGCGTAGCGTTTAAACAAGCACTTGATCCCTTATTAGGATTAGGTAGCGACTGTATTAAGCTACTTAGGACCGGAGCGACTGAATCATCTGCTTGGGTTTGGGTTAGGAGCGTAGCGACTGAATCTGCTTGAGACTGAATCCGCTTGGAAAGATAGCTACCCCGGAGCGGAGGCGGAGCCGTAGCGTAACGGACAGTAGTTGAATAATGAAAGCAGATCGAATTCACTTCCAATGAAAGAGAGAAAGCTAATATGATAAGAGATTCTTTCTTTCCTTCTTATTATAATCGCTGGATCCGTTGATTTGAAATAGATTATTAGCAAAGCATTTTACGGAGTGAAAGAAGCCGATCAGCCGATTCCCCGACTAAAACTAGTACAAGAAAGAGGTGCAAAGAATGAAAAAGAAAGGTCCGGAAGATTCATCTGTAGAACTATAAAGGGTCCAGCTGTTTACCCTACGTCCGGAAGATTCATCTGTAGGACTATCCGCAAGGGAAGAAGGAGTCCGGAAGATTCATCTGTAGTCCGAAGTCCGCAGTCCGGAAGATTCATCTGTAGGACTATCCATTAGAAGGAGGACCGTCCATTAGAAGGAGGACCTTCCTTAAGGGTAGAAAGGGTAGGAGTCCGGAAGAGCTATCTGTAGAACTATCAAGGGTCCTGCTGATGAATCCGTAGAACTATCAAGGGTCCAGCTGGTTCGACTATCAAGGGTCCGGAAGATTCATCTGTAGTCCGAAGTCCGCAGGTTTACCCTACGTCCGGAAGATTCATCTGTAGGACTATCCGCAAGGGAAGAAGGAGTCCGGAAGATTCATCTGTAGTCCGAAGTCCGCAGTCCGGAAGATTCATCTGTAGGACTATCCATTAGAAGGAGGACCGTCCATTAGAAGGAGGACCTTCCTTAAGGGTAGAAAGGGTAGGAGTAGTCCGAAGGATTTATCCTACGTCCGTCCGGAAGAGCTATCTGTAGGACCATCCATTAGGAGTAGTCCGAAGGATTTATCCTACGTCCGTCCGGAAGAGCTATCTGTAGTCCGGAGGATTTATCCGTAGGACCTTCCTTAAGGGAAGGAGTAGTCCGGAAGATTCATCTGTAGGACCATCCATAAAGGAAAGGGAAAGGAAAGGGAAAGGAAAGGGAAAGGAGGAGTCCGAAGGATTTATCCGTAGGACCATCCATTAGAAAGGGAGGAAGTAGCAAGAATATAGTAGCAAGAAATCATGAAAAATCAGTAATTTTTGATCAATTATCGTTATTTATCAATATTCTCAAAAGTCCTATTTTGCTTCAAAAAAGCCGGGAAATAGCAAGATGAAATTAAGGATGCCTTGCGCAAAGAATATTGCTCAATTGAAAACTTCTAGTGGATAGTCCTACGGACGGATAAAGAGAGGTCTATTCTGGCCAAAAACAAAAGAAGATGAAAAGCTATTATGAGCAAGGTTCCATAAGACAGGGATATTGTGGCGGCTCGCCGACGAGATTTTTTAGGGGGAGAGGAGTTCAACTGCTCGACCAGAGGGAGAGGAGTATTTTGCTATTGTATTTTTCAAATACCGGGACTGATTTTCATGAGAATGAGCGGGGAAAACCGCTGGGCCATTTGGAAGTCATTTGGCGAATCTTCCCACTACCTTGGGTATAGGTGAGATGGAAGAAATCAAGTCCACCAAAATGAACTTTCACCTTTTATCGCTTTCTCCATCAAGGTGAGAAGAAATGTTCGTATGAAAAGGAAGAAAAGAGAAGACTCCTTAAACCCGTGGGGAAGATAAGACTCGCAAGGAATTGGCTGGGTTTCCGTGAAGATTTTCTTTATGCATTCGCACATTTCTTTCCTTCTTTATTGAATTTAGACAAGGTACGAAGGTGCAAAGAATATTGCGGAGTGGGCATGGGCGAAGGAAAGGATAAGAGGTGCCCGGGGAGGGGAATGAAGTAGGAGAAGAGTCCGCGCGACCTCCATTATCCGGATCGGCTGAGGCCTTTCTTCTTGAAAGGGTAGCAGTTCTTCTTGCAAAAGTCATCTCCTTACCTTACTCAATTAATCTAGATTATTTTGATAATAAATGAAGAAAGATTCCCGAACTCAAATCTCAAGTCCAAGAGGTAGTAACTCGACCAGAGATCGGGAGCTCGACCGAGGCGGATCCATCTCATCGCGCAATTCGCAGTTGAGGATGAGAGAAGGAACCTAAATTTCACGTCCATCTCTGTAGAAGGAAGGATTCCGCCTTCCTTCCCGGATGCAAACCACCCCTACCAATATTCTCACATTGAAAGAAGAAATCGGCCACAAGTACGAAGCTCGACCGGACGGAGGAAGAGGAGAAGTACCATTATGTGAAGGCAGTAGCCTTTCTTGTCCCAGTCCCAGTGGGAGGAGGAGTTGCTGGTCTTTCTTGCAAAGCGTAGATGATTAATATCCTTTATGAACTTCATGAATTTGAGATTCCCACAATGCGAAAGGTAGGAGGTCCGCGTCCCATGAGAAGTAGAGTGAACTCGGAAAGATTTCCTTAGTTGATATTAGGTCGATCCCTCTTTTCAATGAGTTCGGGAACCCTCTCGGAGATTGAAAATCAAGAAGAAGAGAAAAACCCACTGCCACTGAAAGAAGAAGAACTGGGACGGCGGATCTGCCCTTGAACCTCGCGCCTTTACTGGTAAGCTCATTCTTTGTCCGATCGGTCGTTCACGACTGGTGCCAGAATGAATGCCTACGGCGCTAAGGCGGTACCAAGGACAGTAAGCCATGACCCATCCCTTAAGACGAGACAGTTTGCATAGGGGAAAGGGAATGGGGTGGCGCAGACGTCAAGGACAGGATGAATCTCCTCCATGCTTTTCGGGACCGGAGAGTCAAAGAGGTATTCTCGACTCGCACAGAGGGTCAAAGAATTTGAGGCTCGACCTCTTTCATTCATATTCGTAGACAAAGAAATAATAGGCGCACTCGCGCGAAGAACAACGTCCGGGACGAGAGGTTCAAAGAATATTTCATTCTCTTTCCGTCTTGGCTTTTGACTCTGAATCCTGGGATTCTATCCCGCTTGAACCAGTCAACTAGCTCATTGTAGAATGAAAGAGCTCTGTAGGATTTGAACCCACGACATGGAGGAGACCCACGTTCTACCAATAAGAGCGCTTGAAAATACAAAACGAAAGGATAAGAAAGACCGTCCCCTGGCTTCCCCCCGATAATGCCCCTGAGGATGAAAACCCTGTTCAATCGTCCATCTTAGGAGGATGACTTGGGTGCGGCTGGTCGACGTGTGGAGCTGGTTCAGTTCTTGCTTTGGCCTGTCCCCCGTTCATTGCATTTGACCCAATAAGCCGCTAGGTGGGGGCCTACGTCAGATGAGAGGTTAGCGCGCCAACAGAGTGAGAGGTCAGTAAACGACTGATTACTTCTTAATCAAGGTTCCGACGTAGGCAAGGGACAACCTCCCGAGGGAGCGGAGTGGGATAATGACCTTGTGCACTTTTGGGTAGATCCGCGCCTCCGGACGGATAAAGACAGGGATATTGTAAGAGAAAGGGATATTGTATGAATTTGTGGATTCTTTCATTCTCGTTAATGAGTTCATTCTGCTTTTCTTTACTACAAGTCTTCTTCTTATTTATTCAATATGATTCAAATAAGAGGTTGATAGTCCTTCGGACTCCGGACGGGGGGATTTGATGAGAAAGATTAGACTTTCTTTTTCGAGCCTAGTCCGCAACATCTGACGCTTCCTCTGTCTCTTCCAAGTCTGCCGAGAGAATTCTCGCTTCCGATTTCTTGTAGGAAAAAAAAGCCCTTTCTACCCCCTTACCCTACTAAGTCTGATTGGATAGCTGCACCCTTTCTGCCGATTCTTGGTCGTATTCATACCGAGTCAACTAGTTCTAACCGATCCAATTAATAGTGATAGCTTTAGGCTAGTTCTAACCTAGCCTTTCTCGGTCGTATGAAGATGGAAGACTAACCTCACTCGCTGACTCTTCTTGTCTTCCTATTATGGGCTTCTCCAACTCAGCACCCTAGAAATAGCTTCTAACCCTATTTAGCTGACGCTTCCGCTTTCCGAAACTGTATAATAATAGCTTGACTCAAGAGAGATCTGACTCCCCCTACTAAGTCTGATGGGACCTCTTCCTACATAGTTGTGATACCTTCCAACGGATCCCGCAACTGCTTCTGAGCTAGCTCTTCCGATTTCCTATGCCGAAAGGATCAATGAACAAAGGCTGGGCGGGCTAGCTAGTCCCTTTCTCTTTCAGTTTCACATGACAGATGTAACCCGTACGCAAATTCTATCTACGGCTTAGTCCCGATCCCGTAGGTCTGGAGAGGAAAGTGAAGTTGCTCCTAGGCTGAAATTTCTTCTTTTTCACTATCTTGTCGTATATGAATCAAAGTGGCAAAGTTCTCTTCTTTGTTCTTGGTTCAGTGGAGAACTCTTTTACCTCTCAAATATGATTCACTCATTCATTCAATATTCTTTTCACCTTCGCATATTTCATTGCGCCTCCGTCCTCCGGACTATCCGTATTAACCTAGCTTTCTGCGCCTTCAGCATAATCTATTCTTTGCGCCTGTCTCGCAATATCCTTTGCGCCTTTTATAATTGCGCAATATTCGATAATTCAGGCTTCGGACCGCTCCTACGGAGTCTGAAATCTGGGTTAATATGGAACCTTCGGACCTGTCTTATGGAACATCTGGACCCGTCCGGAGGACTATCCATATTAACCTGGCACCTGTGAAAAGTCAAGAAAAGAAGCTCATTAACGATAATGAAAGAAGCTAAAAAGAAAATGAAAGAAGAATTCTGAGGAGTGAATTCCTAGGTTTTGAGCCTATAAAGCAGCAAGAAATCATGAAAAATCAGTCAAAATTAGACAATTATCGTTAAATAGAAATCTTCGAAAAAGTCCTATTTAGAAGCAAAAAAGCCGGGAAATTGCAACTGGTCCATTAGAAAGGTAAAAGAAATTCACATAGTTTGATTTCAAACTTCTAGTGGATAGTCCTTCGGACGGATAAAGAGAGGTCTATTCTTGAATTTCAGAATTCTTCTTTCATTCTCGTTAATGAGTTCATTCTTCTTTCATTCTCGTTAATGAGTTCATTCTTCTTTGCGCCTTTCTTTCTCAAACAAGATCCAGTCCTCCGGACGGAGGACTATCCGCATCCATAAAAAACTAGGAGTAGTCCGTCCGGAAGAGCTATCTGTAGTCCGGAGTCCGCAGGATTCATCCGGAGGACTATCCATAAAGGAGTAGGACCTTCCTTATCCATAAAAAACTAGGAGTAGTCCGAAGTCCGCAGGATTCATCCGGAGGACCGTCCATTAGAAGGAGTCCGGAAGATTCATCTGTAGGACTATCCATTAGAAAGGGTAGGAGTCCATAAAAAACTAGGAGTAGGACCATCCATTAGAAACCGAACTTTGCTCGCAATATTCTTTGGGCTGGTATCGAATATTGCGAAAATTTGCAATTTTCCGCTCCTCCTTCGGATTACGCAATATTCTTTGCACCTTCGGACTATCCATGTTGACTATTACTTTCTAAGTCGCCTAGTAAAGGAAAAGGGCAATTCGCCTTAACCTTAACAAAAGCAAGAAGGGGGAAGAGTCCTACAACTTCAGTCCCATTCACTCCAGACACTACTGACTTACAAGGATTAGTCGATGATTTCAGGGCAACAAGTCAAGCATTAGGCTGAGAGGCGGATACGGTTTTCCCCGCGGATTAGACCAGCATGACCTCAGGGATGAATGAACTACTGACGGACAGGATGAAAGGTTTGACCCTCCGTGAACCCTTATCCGATAGGGGAAGGAGGCTAGACTAGGTAAATTGAATACCAGCTGGTTTATCATGAAATAAGATAAAGGCTGCACATGAAAAGAAAGAGTGCGAATTGGTTAAGAAGCACGAGTCGAAGGGTGAATCCCTTAATAGAATATCCCTGTTCGAGTTCGTATTCAAGCTAAGTAGATTTTCCGATTGAGAAAAGACTAAAAGCAAAGCTCCAGATGAGTTTCATTGAGTTGTTAGCTATGAGTAAGAAGTTCGAGTTGTTGAGTTTCTTCACTCTCCAACATTCACAGGAGATGTTCCGTAGGTGAATTCCTTGGCTAGGGCAGTTCGGAAAGAAAGAAAAAGACGGAGAAGCTGGATCAGCAGCATAAGGAGGAGAAGCTGCAGAAGGAGAAAAAGAAGCGAGGTTCGTTCTCGTCTCTCCCGAAGGATTCGAATCCTAAAGCTTGCTTCCAGAAAGAAGATAGGCCGAATATAAAGTACTCATAGCCGGTCTTCAAGCAGAAAGAAAGCAGGATGCCAAATTCAAGATTCAATGGAAAGAAAAAGACTACGAACATTCTAATGGCGCGACAGGCGCAAAGATCGTGGCCCACTACGCGGTGCAATAAGACAGGTCCGAAGGCGCCATAAGACAGGTCCGAAGGACTATCCATTTGAGTTGCGTGAGTTGAACCGATTCATTCTTCATTCATTCATTCATGAAATATCCTTTTCACCGCGGAGTGGGCTGGAGCTTTTGTTTTTGGAGCTAAAGTGGGCGCAGCCCACGGAGCGGTTCAAAGAATATTGACAAGACTTCCAGGCGCAAAGAGCGAGGAGCAAAGATCTATGGCCCCCAATTATAAGGGGTCCAGATGACTATCCACTAGGGAATATTGCGTGAGAATAGTCCTTCGCCTATAAATGAACTTTGCTCCTACTCCTTCCCTTTCTAATGGATGGTCCTACAGATAGCTCTTCCGGACGGACTGCGGACTGCGGACTCCGGACGGAGGACTGGATCTTGTAAGGAAGAAGGCCAGGAAAGCCGTCAGTCCGGAGGACGGGAGGAAAGCCACTAAACCTACGCCTGGAGGTTATTACATAGCGAGACCTATGTATGTTAGAAAGAGAGAAAGGAAGGCTAGAAGCGTTAACCTACTATTATTTGGAACGTCCAATAAAAAAAGTTCAGACGCGATCACTCAAAGAGCAAAATCTCAATCAATATCCCTGTCTTATGGCACCTGGACCTTTCTTTTTGGACGGAATATGGATCAAAATCAGTCCTTCGGTTCAAAAACGCCTCAAATTCTTTGAGCCTTTGTTCATTGATTCAGTCGAGCCCTCCTACGCGGTCTTAATACGCCTACTTTTGAAAAGGGTAGAAAACTCCTCTCAAATTTTTCAGTGGAAGGCAATATCAATATTCTGCTTTCTCGCAATATTCTTTGCGCCTTCTACGCGGTCTCGCAAGATTTTTTGCTCCTAAGACAAGATCCCTTTATTTATGGATGTTCATTGAGCCGGAGTTAGGAGTATTATGGAACTTGAATAAGGAGCGCGCCAAAAACAAGAAGAATATTGCGGAGAAGAATATTGCGTGATTTTGGATAGCTCTGACTTTGAAGAGAAGAGAGAAGCGACTGATCGATGTTATTGGCTCGACTGAATCAATGAACAAAGGTTCAAAGAATGATCGACTGCCTTTACGATAATAAATAAGTCTGCTCCGCGCAAAGAAGAGTCAGCTCGACCAGTGGGGGGATCGGCAGTTGGGGAAGTTGTGGTTGCACCAGTCGCTGTGGAAGAAAATTGGCTCTTTCAGTCTCCCAAGCGTCTGCCTCTAATATACCGTCAAAAAATATCCTTTCCCTGAACATGAAAAGAGAAAAAGGAATGGCAGGGCGAGGCGAAGAAGCGAGAATCTCATGAATAACCGAAATCGGGGAAGAGAGCCCAATGAAAGAATCTTCGTCTGAGTCAGCAAGGTTCCAGAAAGCGTCATTCATTCATTCAAGGCATATTTCATTGCGCCTTGTTCATTGAGGCGGGAACAGAATAAGTACTCAAAGCAGAAGCATCAAGAGTCAGACTAATCCGGAAAGGAGAGGTGAGATGGTTTTTTTGACTCCAAGAAATAAGAAGATATAATCAGATTTCAGTGGTTTATCCTTCTATGCTTAGGCGTCTTTCAGTACTCTGCGAAGCGAAGCGACTGAGCGCAGGGCGAACGAGATAGAAAAGTGCAAGAAGGAGACTGTAAAGTCAAGGTTAGGTCTGAATATGCTCTTCTGGAAAGGAAAGCCTAGTGGAAGGAAAGCCGTCAGTCCGGAGCGGAGGACGGGATCGGGACTCTCTCTTTAGTCTCGGAATTCTAAGTTGAAGGAATATGAAGAATGGCTTTTAGTCATGGTAGCGAGGCCTCTTCTTCGGAGTTGTTCACTTATACAGAGGCTCAAAGAATTTGAGGAGGAGGAATCCCCCCGTTCAGAGGCCCGTACCGCGTAGTGGGCGGTCAATCAACCGATGAAGAGAGAAGAGGCTGGGCCTTCCAATGCTGTACCGGCCCCCCAACCCGCCTAAGCAGCTCAAGAGCAGAATCGCCTGGTGGCGCGGAAAGGGGGTATTCTGAATCGGAGGCGGCTAGGCGGATGCCCGCATCTCTGCCGAAATTGAGGATAGAATATTAGAGACTTAGTTTACGAAGGAGAGGTGTGACGAGACACATTCAGTTCGGACCCTCTCCTCTCCCTCTGGTCGAGCAGTTTCACTCCTCTCCCTGCAGCTTTCTCTGCATCTGGATGTTCCGATTCCTATAATAGTACTGAAGAAAGAGCTGAAACGGAAACTTCTCCCTAGTCTGGGACTTCTTCCTTATCTTGTTATTCATACTTCCCCTCTAGGTCTCGATATTCATACCGAGTCAACAAAGCTGCTACAACTCTTCCCCTACCCGATCCCTACCTTTCTATTATAAGGGGTCCAGATGAGAAAAGAATATTGACAAGACTTCCAGGCGCAAAGAATTTGCGAAAGAAGGCGCAATGAAATATGCGTTGAATGAGTGCAAGGCTGAAACATTAGATACCGGAAGCCTACGGCTGGGTCAAGACGATCCATAAGACAGGGATATTGTAAGGCGCAATTCAATATGCGAGGTCAAATCAATCATTTTCAAGGTAGAAAGAAAAGCCCACCTAGCGGTCTAGAGGTAGAGGAGCCGGTCTAGGCTGGAGCTCATCAGTAGTAAGAGGAGAGTCATCAGTCGATGTTTCAGAAGTAGCGGAAGTAGCCCTTCCTTGGTCTTGCCGCAAATAAAGTGGGTTTTTTCCTATCCCCTCTTTTTTTGAAGGAGGAGAAGGGCTTGAAAGAGTTCACGAGGGGAAGGAGTAGTGGCTCGACCTCTTCTCTAATAGAAAGAAGTGGAAAAGCAGAAGAGGAAGTACGAAAAGAATAAGCCGGATAAGCAGATACCGGGGGAAGAGAATGAGAGTAGGTTCTCATCAGTCTTTTTATTATCCGTAGTTTTGAAGATGAAAAGAAGAAAGAGTGCGGTTCGGGTAGGAGCTGCTTCTTAGTCAAGCAATTCCAGGGGTTTCGTTTACTCTATAGGCCTAGCTTACTAATCTAACTTCATTCCCGAGGGCTGGCCGAGAGAGAGCATTAGGAATGGGAGATTCTACCGCGGGGGGCCGTAGCATCACTCCTTACTCCTTAAGAACCGCGTAGTGGGCATCATTTCTTAACAAGAAGAGGCGCAAAGAATATTGCGGAAAAGGAGAGGTTCAAAGAAGATTTCCGCTTGATCCATAAAATAGAGAAAGGCTTTAGTTTACTTGAGGCAGATTTGCTTAGCTCTTCGTAGGACCCCACGGAGCGGAGAGGGATGAAATAGCGAGACCAATCCATAAAATCAGAGGAAGAGCGACCAAGAGGACGAAATGCAGCTCGACTTCCAGAGGCATGAGACCTTTTTCCTGTTAAGTCAAAGTCGGGTGCGGGTTCCTTTTCTAGCCCGCCAACGGATGGAAGTTGAGTTGCTATCATGACTTCCTTCTTCTTCTTTCTGGGAGTCCTCCGGACCGGTTCTTTCCTCAAATCAGAGTTCAAAGGGCAACTGCATTCCTTTTCCTCGTGAACTCGGTCTATAGAAATAGTGAATGGCTAGGGCTACTAGTCGTCATACTTCTTCTTTGAGAAAGAGATGGAACTCGTTCTCATTGTTCATATTGCCGCTATATGAGTGAATTCACGAGATTCATAAGAAAATAATCGCTTTGCAACAAGAGCGACAGCCTCAACCGGAACAAGCGCCTCAATGAACAAGGGGTTAGGGATTGAATCCGATCTATCCTATCAGAAAGAAAAATATGAATAATTCATCGCTTAGCTACTCCAAGACCAAGCACTTCCTCAACAGCTAAATGCCACTGCTGGTCGAACTGCCGGTTCTGGGTCTCGTCTTTGGTACTGGGCGAGCAGATATATACCTGGGAGGGATTCGGCAGAATCAAGCAGTTTGCCTTCGGCCGATCCTGAAGAGGTAGGGAATTTGGGGTAAGCAAATGCAAACTCTTTCCATCCGTGAATGAATAAAGCCGTCTTCAATGGATGTTTTTGTACGCTTGTACGCTTTGATGCTACTGAATTTATATCAAAGCACAAAACAGGGCTCAAATAACCCTAAGAACTTGCCAAGTTCCCACTTCCATCCTAGTTTGGATTGGGTTTTATGCTACTGAATTTATGCAAAAACAAGGTATTTCGATTGTTTTCTTGCATCCGGCCTATAGCTCAAAGTGACTAAATTGGCATCCTGAGAGTATCGTTCTTAATAGTTTCGTCAGTCATAAAAAACCGTGGGAACTAATGGCCCCACTCCGCGGTGAGAACTTGCGATGCAAACCATGGAAGATGAAAATCGGTAAAGGAATGAACCCATTGACTCAAGCGCAAGAACTGGTAGAGACAGCAGTCCCCAACCGTGGAGGAAGGAAGTCGAGACTCCTATACATGAATTTCAGGCGGAAGACAGAGCGGTTCAAACTTGCAGAGAGAGCGCAGAGTTTTTGAATAGTCGAGTAAATCATAAGGCTTCTTCCCTGTCCGACCCGGATCCTTCTCATTCCCTTGCTCGAGAGAGAGATTCCGCCGAGACTTTTCTACTACTTCTCTGATAATGGCCGGGCCGCTGCCTCTTGGGAGAGCTGCTTTAGCGTTGAGACCCCTTTTTTTTTTGTACTTATTCCTCGGGTAAGCCGTTGAGACCCAAGTCTTACGGGATTCTGGAGACCGAATTGAATAGAATTCCGCCGACCCCACTAATTCAGAGACAGCTTCTGATCCCTTCTAGCCGATACCGAGACAGAGACTGATTTCTTCTTGTCTAGCTGCCGAAAGATAATAGTACTTCTCCTCTTCCGTAGGTCTCTCCGCAAATTCTTTGCTCCTCTGACTCAGTCGAGTGGCTTTCAACGGGGACTGATGCGGATACAGTCTATTCACACCGCGAGTAAACTCCAACTAAGCAGCAAAGACGACTTCTTTAGCGGTTTCAAGTCGTCCACTCAACAAGGGTCGAGCGAGTCCCACTAAGATCCTGCCTTTAGGTAGAGCGGCTTCTTTCACTCCGTAATTCAGCCGATCTTGCTGTTTTGACCTCATTTGGCTCTAGGATAAAATCACACAATTACGGAGTTCAAGTCCCCGCTCGGCCTCTAACTGGTATGAGATAATATAATACCGACTGAAGACCCTCTTCTGATAGCTTGAGGTCTAACCTATCCTTCTAGGTCTCGCTTACTCATGCATTCTCATACCGGGAAAAAGACCAAGTCTTCGAGGTTCCTCCTCGGAACCATCTCCTAACCCTCCCACGGGGCGGTCGAGCCTAATCTAGCCTACGATGGATGAGGGGAGATTTCCTCTTCTTCTCCGGAACTCCAAGAGAGTAGCTTCCCCGCCGCAAGAGATAATTCAAGGGATGAGGTCCGAGCCTTTTCCAGGCTGATTTTCGGGAAGAGATTCTTTCTCCAACCTAGCCTTTATCTTCAAGTTCTAGGTCTTACCCCTACGTGGGCCTTGTTCATAGAATGAAATACCGGAGAACTCCTAATCCACTCTACTAGGTCACATCCATCCGCGCCCTTGGATCTGAGAACTTCTCCTTCAAGTTACCTTGCCGACTCCCCTACTTCAGGTTCAGGGGACCCTACTCTGACTTCTTAGTTCTCGCTTGAAGTGAGCACTTCTTCTTTCTCTGGAAGTTACCTGTGGCCGGTCAATCCGGTATCCCTTTCAGTTAGTCATTCAAGGGGAAGGGATTTCACTCTACGGGATAGACTTCTTCGTCTAACTCTAGCTGAGGCTTCTCGGGCGGGCTAAGAGGGAATTCCGCTTCCTTTTCTTTCTTCTTCCCTTGCCGGTGCTTTCGGAAACTTAGAATAAGCGAATGAAAAAAGGTCGGCGACCACCCTACTAATTCTGGTCTCGGCCTCGGGATAGACTTCCAAAGAGAAAGAGAGAGGGATGAAAGAGGTTATGCACGGCGTCCAATGGGATAGTTTGACGGGAGATCCTATGAGACCCTTCCAGGTGGGGATCCCTCTGCCTCTGATGAATCAGACTCCGCCTGCTCCGGTCCCGCACCCCTCCCGCTCCGTGGGCATTGACTCTTAGGCGAAGGACTGATTTATCAAGCTTAGTCTCCTTTCGTACTCTGACTCTTGGGAGAGCTTATTTACGGGAGGAGATCCGTAACTCCAACAAGTCAATGATTAGGGGAGCTTTCTCTTTCTTCTGAAACCCCTTGTTCATTCAGGCTAGGCTTTCTCTTCAAAGTCAGAGCTATCCAAAATCTCATATTTCATTGACCCTCCCCCACGGTGCGGTGCAAAGAATATTGCGTTGAGAGAGAACTGATCTTTCTCTCTAGTAGGATTTCTCATCTTCTTTAATGCCTTTGTTCGCATCGAACTTCTGTTATCTTTCACTTTCACAGGAAAACTCGAACTGGGGTGAGGCAGCATTCAAACTCTATCAGGTTCAGAGGTTGATCTTTCTAAGTCTGAAGTTAGACGAAGAAGAAAAAGAAGAAAAGCCCGGCGATTTACCGCTACGTGGGTTAGGCAGATATCACAAACCGAGTAAGAGAAAGCTAGAACTTATAGAAGCTCGAACTCAAACCGTATCAGATGGATCGGCAGGCAAAGTAGCTCGAGAAAAAAGGAAGATAGGCTAATAGTCCTTTTTTTAGGACAAGAAGAAAAGCAAGCTTCTTACTAATAATGCTTCAGGTTCCTTATCTCTAATAATGCTGAAGTTTCCGCTTCTTTCCGTAGTCTTTATGGCCGACGGCTAATATAGCCGGATGAAAGTAGGGAAAGCCGTCACACTGAATAGGATCGATCAACCCCCCACGGAGCGGATTACTATCAATGAAGGAGTTTGATGCTTGATGGGAGAGTTCTACGCAGTCCATTTAATGGATTTCTTTTGTGTTTTCATAACGGATGATAATCCAATCTCCCCTACTGCCTACTGTGGGAATTCTTTCTTTATTAACTAGTCATCTCGTATCTTAGCTGAACGGTAACCGCCTTCGCGAGACCATAGAGGTCGGAGCTGGAGACTTTCTCAGTCCCTCTGGCTAGGCTCTTTGGGCCGACAGTTTATCGATCAACTAGATGACGCATTTGAAGAAAGACAGAACGAAGAAAATCCTTAGATTATAGACATTGACTGATGCCCGTGTGGTCGCTCTTTTCATGGGTATTCTTCTTATCCTAGTTGAATTAGGCTCAGTCCTTCATCTTACTGACCTGTGCATATTCACTCAAAATCAAGAGAAAGCCTACCACCTGGATGACTGAATTTCATGCTTCAAAGCAGAGTGGAATCAGGCCCCTAGGACCGAACCCTAGAAGTGAACTAGTCTCATTCAAAATAGGTTAATGAGTCCGCTGCACACTTTCTATATCCGTACCTCATGCCCCAGGAAATCCATCGACTGAGAGTTCCGATCGATGTACTGTGCCTCTTCACTAGGACGGAGGTTCGGGATCTACTGCGGAATCTTGGTTCTAAGCAGCAGGAGATTCGCTTTCTTAGCTAAGGCTGACTGAGACTATAAAGTGGAATACTGTGCCCTATTCGCTTTTACTAAGGAAAGGGAGTTTACTAAGGAAAGTGAAAGTGGAACCAGGACCATAAGGAAGACTCATTCATTGATCTATTTTGATGCCAGTTCAAGAAACTTAAGGATTGCATAAAGATGAAAGGAAAAGGTGAAAGAAGAAAAGTCCTACGCTTAAACTAATGAGGTCTTCCAATAATATTGATTTAGATTCAAGCCTATGGTTAAGTTAAGGAAGAAAGATCAAGCCTAGATTCAATAAGAAGAAGAAGAAAGCCTACCTTTCAACTAGTCTCGCCTTCGGATTACATATTAGCCTGCGTAGGAGGACGGAGCGGTTTTCCACTTGAACTTGCTTGTTGGAATTAGTTCTCGTTGCCTGGTTTAGAACCGAAGGAGTGTGAGATCGGTAGATGGCTTAAGGCTGATTTCTTCATTGATTTACTGACCTCTTTACCTTTTTTTTACCTTTTTTGTAGGAAGGAAGAAAAGGAAGTAGGGTATTCAATCCTAAAGCGCTCACTTTAAGAAAGAGCTCTCCCCCCTAGTTGTCAGAGGGATGGATAGAGTATTTTCATGATAGGTTCAGTGAGTACTAATCTCAACTTTCAGATGAAGGGATTCAATAAGAAGAAGAAGAAGAAAGCCCACGGAGCGGTTCAAAGAAGATTTTCGAAGAAAGGAAGTCCCCTCGGCAGGATCTCCGCGAAGGGTAGCAGAAATGAGAGACTTGATCTTGCGGTTCTTCCTTCCTCTTCAGTCCCGCTTTCGAGGTATGTACGTAGCGATAGGAATACGAGACCCGGGTAGATAATAAGGAAAAACGAGGGTATGCTCCGTAAGGCTCTTTCCCCAGTCAGAACCACCAGAGTGAGTTTACGACCACGAATACTTAGTTGAGGCGCGAAGTTACTGGAAAGGATAGAAGGGAAGCGAGCGGGAGAGTAAGGAGTGCAAGTGCAAGATAGGCGGATTAGGCGATAGATCGGTATGCGAATGAGAGAGATATCTTTCGTCATTCAAGACTCAAAGAATGATCGAGGCGCCATAAGACAGGTCCGAAGGCTAGGCGCAAAGAAAGAAGCTCATTAACGATAATGAAAGAAGCTCAAAATGGGAATGAAAAATCAAGAGGTTCATATGGTTGAAGACGGAGTCAAATACATGATTTTGCCTATAGGTTCAAAGAATATTGAAGCAAGAAAAGACAAAAAATCAGTCAAAATTAGACAATTATCGTTATTTAGAAAGATTCTATTTAGTCCTATTT
>JACWES010000026.1:75224-91078 GCA_025688845.1 Cucumis hystrix
AAAAAGCCGGGAAATTGCAACTGGTCCATTAGAAAGGTAAAAGAAATGAACATTGATCACTTGAAAACTTCTAGTGGATAGTCCTACGGACGGATAAAGACAGGGATATTCTTTGATCCTTAAGTTTCTCCTACGCCTCGCAAATTCTTTGCGCCTTCGGACGACTATCCTACTAGGGAACCTACTTCGATAATTCAGGCTCAAGACGAGGGGAAAAGGTAATGAATTAATGAGCCGACTCATTCAACGGCTCGGGTCTGCCTCGTTTACGTGCTAGATATACTTCTGACGATCGATCAGAAAGCCTGATAGGGGAAGTGGGCTCCTATAGCCTTGCGCTTCTAGGCCTTCCGCTAATCGTACTTCCTTATTACCTTATTATTTATAGATCACCAATGGAAATGAAAGGCTGCATTGGGGCAATGAAAAGACTTTGAATTAGAGAAATCAGTCTATTTGCCATAAGGAAAGAGATCAATGAACAAGGCTCAAAGAATTTGAGAGGAAGAGAGAAAGAAGAAAGACAACTCATCTGGAGCCTTTGTTTTTAGCTAATAGGTTCAAAGAACCTTGACGAAGCGAGTGGTCACGAGCTTATGTTCATAAGAAAAAAAAGCCTATCCTCCGGAGCCGAGAAAGCTACTTATTCTCCGACCTTCTGCTAGGATGGTAGCCGTGCTCCTGCGGTAGCCCAATAAGAATCTCCACTTCTATCTCTCGGAGTCCCTTTCTCGGAGCTCCGCTCCCTCTCTTCTTGGAGGAGCCTATCGTATAGTTGGCTCCACTGTCAATATTCTTTGACCCTCTCGATGCACTGAAAGAAGGCGCAAAGCATATTGCGTGAAAAGTACCCTTACTTTTTAGAGTTAGCTGCTAAATAAGAGGTGGAAAGAGCTTCCTACTCTTCCTTACTTACCTGCTTTAACTATTGGCGAAGATGAGCGCGCACCGGTCAAGGGGAAAGAGGAATTCGCACTCTGCTCTTCCACCTCCTCTCTAGAGCTAGTTCGGGTACCTTCTTCTTCTTGTCCAGACATTGGGTACGTTAAAGAAGATTTTCATCATCTTTCAGATCTTCCGCATGTCCAGACATTGAAGAGGATCCCAGAGGGCCCAGCTAATTGCTTAAAGCCGTAGGATTTCCCTCCACAAAGGAGTCTTACCTTTCGGCCCTATTTGAGTCTCCTTTGCTTTCCTTGCAGCCGCGGTATGGATATAGCTATCGTCGACGCTTGAGAAAGAGTAGCTGTTTTCAGGGACCACCGCCCCCCCGACCCTTACCACACCTCTCGTGTGACCTCCTTATTTGTGTATTCCCGCGATTGATCTAATAAGATGAAAGGGCTAGTTCGGTCGAAATAATGAGAACTCCCCGACTTGGCCCCAGCGCGTCGGGGGTACGGTCTTTTGCCTCTATATATCGCCTTTTCACCTACTCTTTAGGAGACCGCCCTGCATACCAACCTCTCGCGGGAGGGTTCTTTCTGCCGATTGAAGTTATGCTTCGGCAACTGAGACTGAAGACTGAGTACTGCACCTCTGGGACACTTCTTCCAAATTAGTAGGCGGTCGACTTCTTGTCTCCCTGCTGAATAGTTCTTTCTTTCTCATAGAATAATGGAGTTTGGCATGCTTCCGATTCCCTTCCCTTTGTTGTCGAGCGGGAAAGCAGAAGGATCCGATCTCAGTCGTATTCTATCCCTCGAGCACTCGGTCAAGCTGATAACCACCTATCCTGAAAACTGAAAGTGAGAATGAAACCTCGAATTCCCTGTAAAAGAGTACTCCCGCCGGCTCCCCTCCCACTCCATTCGGTGCATTTTTCGCTCAAGTCTGATTTACCGCGTAGAGGAGTCTTTCTTCCTTGCTTGGACGGACGTTGAATAAAGAGTCAAATCGGGATAAATCCAAGTTGTCAGACACGCTATACTGGGAATGAATGCCTGGCTGGCTTTCTTCGTTCGCTCCTTCTGAATTCTGAGTTTCATCTTTGATTCATGCTTTGAGAGTTAATTCATTGAGAATGAAACCTATTCTTAGCCAAACTCTCTTATTCTCCGTTACGGTAAGTCAAGCCTAAATCCGGAAACCTGAAATGAAAGGGAAATCTCCGAGCTAACTCAAGGAAGAAGGCGGATTACGAGTCCCCTACCCGCTCCCTCCGTGGGAACCTAGACTGATCCTGAAACGGCTACTTCCTGACCCTACCTATTCTGCCTTTCGATCTCAATTACCTTGAAGCCGAATTGGGCATTTACGAAGGGGAAGCGAAAGCCCACACCAAGGCTTTTGGAGGTATTCTTCGCTAGCTTGCAAGAAGAGGGCGCGCGCGAGAACTATAGTTGCCGAGTGGTCTTATTTGTCCTAATTGCATTTCTTAAGCGCTAACCGCGGAGTTTTCTTTATTCTCCCATCTTTTTTCATGATAAAGTACGGATTCTTGGAACATATTGAATGATTTTACAGTGCAAGGGATTGTGACAACTTCCATTCAGACATCTTTACCTCTCATTGGATTCTGACTGAGTATTTTAGCGCAGTGGGCATCCACCGTCTGAGCACGAAAGTTTAAGCATCTTTCAGTCAAAAATTAGGTTCTTCGCTCGGTAAGCTCTTGAACGAGATCTCTTTCCTCTCGCCTGGCCTAACCTATGGAATGCTCCGGAGTCTGAAACCCTACCGCTCCGTCTTCCTTAACCTTCTCCGCCGGCTGGATCGAAAAAGCTCAGACATAAGAATCAAAGGAAGTGAATAGTTAGGCTATTTGCAGTCCCGATCTCACTACTTCTCCTCTTTTCAGGGATGAGGCGACTGATCCTTCTTCAAGAACCGCTACTCTTTTGATGATTTACGAGACTATTACAAAAGGCGACTGCTGAAACTGGGTCCCGCACCCTCACGCAGCAGTAGTCCCGATCCAATCCTATGAAACTTCACTTTTTGATCTATAGCCGACTGCCTCTCCTCCCTCTCTGATACAGCCGTACTCGTATTCTGACTCTCCAAGCTGAGGAATTCGATCTGTGGGGAGTACGATCGGAAGTTCTAGCTCGACGTTCGGAATCGGGCGTCAGAGGCAAAGCTCTTCTCTGAAGTTGAGGGACCACTGTTCCGTCAAGGAGAGGAGAGGGAACCTAGCCTTTTCGCAATATTCTTTGCGCCTTTCTTTCTTTCCTTCCTCTTCCACGCAATATTCTTTGCACCTCCTGCTTAACACAGACTTGTTCTTTCTTTCCTAGTTCAATCTTGAAAAAAGGAGTAGAAGTACGGATTCGCCGACAATGCTCTATTAACCAGGCTTAGGCGAGCTAAAGTCGGCGAATCACTTTTTTGGGGTTGAGTATCATGAAGAAGAGAAAACTCTGTCTAAAATTTGTATTCAATTTGTATAAAGATTCGATCTGCTTTTTTGATTAATGACTTTGGGAAAAGACGCAAGACCTCATCTGCTTCCTTTTATTTTGTTGATTGATCGAAGGTTCTATAACCAGAGGAGACACTGATTTTCTTTCCCATGCCTTCCCCAGAGAAAAACTCTGGCCAATGTCTACTAAATCAATCCAGTTGCAAGAGCATACAACGGACGAGGCGAAGAGTCTGAAAGGAAAGCTTCAACAAGAAGAACTAGAGCGAAGAACAAGAGGATGGCACAACCTCTGCGACTGACTTTCTCTCCTAGAGCGGTTTGACTCCAACTTTCCCAAGGGCTCCTTTCGTCTTTCCTTGGCCTTTCCCACGTAGCGGTGCTTACCGAGCGATCGATCTAGTTGCAAGACCAACTGCAACTTCCTCCATAACCGCCTCAATGAACAAGGGCATCTCATCTGCCGACCCGAAGAGTCTCAATCAAATGATAAAGAGCCTTAGATTCTTCCCTAGTCCCTGCAAGATAGAGAGAGAATACTAAATGGGCGGCTTCGCTTTCCAGAGCAAATCTTCCCTTGACACTTGAGCTTCCCAGTGGGATTATGGAGTTTGGCATGGGAATAGAGAGAGAAAATGAAGAAATCAGCCTTGGTGGGATTTAGCTGCCTGCCTCAGACTCGTATGAGCGGTCTCTTCCTCTTGTTCTGACCTCTGACCCGAGCCTGTCTCAAAAGCGGCAAGATCTTCATTCTCCTGCTTAGACTCCTGCAACAGGGGACATCAGAAGGTCAATCATCCCATCTCGCTAGCCGGATCAAGGATTCTCCTAAGCCAAATAGAAAGTGGAACCGCCATAAAAGATAGGGGGGATAAAGCAGGAACATGAATAGAAAGTTCAGTCATTTCCTAATTAGAAGGAAAGCCTATCAAAAGGACGGAAGAAGACGAGAGAGGTGCAAAGAATATTGCGGAGGAGCGGCAAGGAATAAGACGAGAAAGGAGAAGTCCAAAGGAGGACTCAAAAAGAGCAGTTTCATGATCTATTTCATTGAGAAAAATCATCAGTTCAGAACTGGTAGTTCTAGCTCTTTCTGCTGACTTGTTCTTCATCTCGTGTAGGGAAGAGCCTTGTAGTCGGCTGGTAAACGTCTGGCAGAGGAAAGAAGAAGAGCTTCAAGTTAGACTTTCCATTTTCTATCTACCAAAGTACTATCACTCCGAAGAAAGACTGAAAAAAGAAGCAAGAGTCATACTTTCACAGTGCTCATTCGATCTTTCAGTAGGTTTTGATTCAGTTTCAAACTATTCTTCTTTGATTTGAATTCTCACTTAATGAGTCTGTAATTGTTCTCACGAGAAGGCTAGGCGTAATTGAGGAGACGTAGTTCACGAAGTCGAGATCAGAAGCGAGACCCACTCCTAGGTTACGAACGAGAAGGAATGGATGAAATAGCGAGACCTAGATAGAATACCCGCTCGTAGACGACAAAGTCCCCAACACTCGGCCCCGTGCAAGAATCCGTGTGAGTATGATCAGAATGGGACTAGCCTAAAGCGCGAAAACAAAAGTACGGTTTTCTGAGAGGTCCGCTTGAGTCACTTCATGAGTCAAAACAGAAGCTCCCCCGTCAAAGAAATGAAAACAAGTGGAATAAGAGTTTCCGTCTCGGAAGAGGTTATCTGTAATTGAGCTCTAATCTTCGCCTTCTCATTTGATTTGACACCGCTTGCACTTTAAACCTACTAAGAAGAAAGCGCAACTTCTATTTTGATGTATTTTTTGGTCCGTCCGGAGGACTTCGGACGGATAAAGAAATTCTAAGTAGTTGGTAGTTTACGGCTGTCCGCTACGCTTCCGAGAAATACAGGATCAAGTAGTTCAATACAGGAGGCGCAAAGAATATTGCGAGAAAGAAAGGCGCAAAGAATATTGCGGCTGTCCGCTACGCTTCCGCTCCTCCGAAAGAAAGGATAGGATAACTAGAAAGTAGTTGACGTTGACGGCTTCCGCGTAGCTGAAAAACAGTGGTTTACGGCTGCCATTTGAAGATGTACGTTTTTTCCTACCTTTAACGTACCTTTTGAGTACTTTTACATAAAATATATCCGAGAATCCTGTGAAGCTTATAGGGAAAATCAATATATCCGATAATCATGTGATTCCTTAAGGGAAAATCAATGCCAATTGAGAACTTATAGTAGGTGGTCCTAAAATATAAGAAAGAAGACAAAGAGTGAAGCTTATAGGGAAAAGAAATGCCAATAAAAAGACTTCTAGTGTGTGGTCCGGATAAGCGGATCAGCTTCTTCCCCGACTAGTACCAGTACCAGGGTTCTTAGACGGAACGAAGAACGGAGTGGCTTACGCCTAGCCTAGTTCCTTGACATTGGATTGAAACTCTTTTTCTTTTTTGAGGTAGCTTCTTCAATTTCCTACAAAGAATGTGAAGGACCGGTCGGTGGGGTTGAATACCCTGGGTTTCACCTACGAGAAGGGAGCCCACGTAGCGGGAAAGAGAAGGATGAATGAAAGAGATCATTCGATCCCGTTCGAACTTTCAAGAATGAAGAAGTCAGAAAAAGAGATAACTTGAACCTTTCACTTTTTACAATGAACTCGGAAGAAAAAGAAGAGCAAGTTCTGTCATTTCTTTCATTCATTCAAGTACAATAGCCCTTTCTCGCAATATTCTTTGCACCTTTCTGAGTATTGAGCGCTTAGAGCTCCCTTCACTGATGGGTGGAGACAACTAGTATTCTGGTCTCAGAAAAGTACTATTCCGTAGAATAGAGTGTATTCGTTCAGCCTTCGCAAGGATTCCCATATCTCTTTTGCCGATCGAGACTCCCGCATCGAAACCAGACTTTAGGATTAGGATTCCTCGAAAGAAGGGCGAGCGCTGGGCTTTGAGTGATATCAAGACTCTCGAAAATTGAATTCAGCCTCCTAACCCCGTGAATTTTTCATCTTTCTTTTGATTTGGAAGAGGTACCCTTCAGAGTCGATTCAACTATAGCAAGCTTATTCAAGGATTCCCATAGGAAGACTCGTTCGCTTTAAAGCACTTAAAGGAAGGAAGGCAATTCAAAGAATAGGAAAGAAGCGGGCACGGTAGATCCGCTCATCCTGGCTGAAAATCCTAGCTTGAGTTGCCACGGGAACCGCGTAGTGGGCGCCGCGTCTGTGTTGTGGGAAGGTCCTCCAAGAAAGAGGCATAGAAAGAGTGAGAAAGCTCAATCCAAGACATGAAAGCGGAATCTGAAGTATGAAAGTCGTTTAAGAAGAATAGAATTGGGGTAAAGACTAGGTAGGAGCAATTCCCTTTTTCAGGGAATTCGGTAGGGTAAGCACCGCTTAGTGATTCAATCGTCCGGTATGGACTTCGATTATATAACTGATAGGATCGTCCGCTTCAGGCTAGAGATCAGACCTCGCAAAGAAGGTCTTTGTCCACAACCCGGATAGTCAAATTCCTTATCCGACTTCCTTGCCTTCATTCTCTCTTCATTCAATCTCTCTCTCGCCCGCTCCGTGGGCCTGAGCCTATTCTTCTTCACGTGAAAAGGACCCATCTCCTATTCTGCGCTCGTGGATATCTTCACTATTGGCATTTGCCCATCTTTTTTTTGAATCTGATTGATAAACAAGTCCTCCGGATGAAGAACCGAAAAGTCTTTTTTGTAATACTTACCCCGTAGTTAGGCTCAAAGAATGATCGAGGTGCAAAGAATATTGCGAGGCGCAAAGAATATTGCCGAGGCGCAAAGAATTTGCGATGCGATTATTGCCACTTTGAAAGTATTATTAAGAAAAAAAGCTGTGAAATAGCAGGCTCAATTCAATTTGAGTTGATGACTCCTGAGGACGTCCGAAGGACTCTAAAGAGGACGAGTCTGAAATCCAAGAATATCCTTCTCGCCTACGCCCCGTCCGAAGGACAGACAGGTCCGAAGGACTATCCATATTAACCCGTCTGTCCTTCGGACCTGTGACGCCTTCTTTCGCAAATTCTTTGCGCCTCGCAATATTCTTTGCGCCTTCGGACCTGTCTTATGGCACCGCGTAGTGGGGCAATGATCTTTGCTCGTCCTTCCGCGGTCACATATTAAGCTGCTCCTAATTCTCGCAATATTCTTTGCGCCTCCGGACCACTATTTAAAGTTCCCCTTTAGGGTAGAGTCACCAAGAATATCCCTGTCCGCAATATTCTTTGCACCTCCGGCAGGATGAATGAAATATGAGAGGATGAATTCAATTTTCGAAGGCTCGCCTAAATTTGAAGTGGAATAAGACTCAAGAGGAGCGGTCCGGAGGTTCAAAGAAGATTTCCAAGACTGCCCACTCCGCGGGGCAAAGAATATTGAGTCATCATATTTTCCAGTCAAAGAATATTGACAAAGAATTTGAGAAGTCAAAAGGTTTTTTAGTGGATAAGAGAGGTCCTTCGGTCTATATTAAGCTGCTCCTAAGATAAACAAGTCAAAAGGTTTTTAGTTCCGCAATATTCTTTGCGCCTTATCAATTCACGCATATTTCATTGCGCCTCCTACGCGGTCTCGCAATATTCTTTGAACATCTGGACCCCTTATAATAGAAAGCTCCAGATGAGTTGACGGATCGATGGAATTCAGTCTTAAGGAGTCCAATTCAAAGAGAGAAGAGGCGCAAAGAATATTGCGATGCGATTGAGATGTCGATCTTTCTCTTTTTCTTGCCTGGGGAAGGTATCGTTCGGAGGCCGTGAGCTACCTCCGCTGTATACCCCAAGAACTCCTATCTCTAAGGGGGCCGGGAAAGAAAAAGAATTACTATTCTCTGCAGATTCAAGGGTCAAAGAATGATCGAGGGCTAACCCCTTTATTTAGGGAAAGTCCGTCCGATTCGTTCATCCGATAAGTTACTTTATTAAATAAAGAAAGATAAGACGAGTTAAGCTTGCAAAAAGAAAGAATGTCATCTTGAGCCTTAATTTGATGACTTAAGGTTGAGGCGGAGGCTCAAAGAATTTGAGGGATAGTCCGGAGGACTGGAAGGCGCAAAGAATATTGCCCATTAGAGAATTTGACTTTGGAGGACTATCCATATTAACCCAGAGAAAGATTAGACTTGGTTAATTATGACAAAGACAAAGTACTATTTCAAGGCTTTCTTTTAACAATGTATCAAAGAGATCTTATTCAAGAAATTACGGAATAACTGGAGAGAGAATACGAAGAGAAAGATAGGTTCAGCATGAAATCAATGAACAAGGCTCAAAGAATTTGAGTCTGCCAATTTCTGTTATTCATCTTTGGCGGAGTACGAAGAGAAAGGGATGATCATTCCTCTCCTTTACTCTCTCGCTACGGTCTTCTCTCTCTCCTAAACCTACTCATAATTCTATCTTGCTACCCGACCTAGGGTTTGAAGCTGAGAACCTCTGGATCTGACCTCCAACTTCAGAGGCTGCTTCATACCGCTCCGTGGGTTCCTCATCCCTATCTTCAGAGTGTAGGGGTTTCCTCAATGAAAAGAGGCTCACTCATTCCTTTTCCTCTCCTAGGACGGATGCCTCTTCCTCTTCCTTTGGTCTCGCTACTTTCTTCCTTCCACTCCGCACCCTCTTCTTGTTGGAATGTGTAAATGGGGGAGAATACCGGGGGAATGATAGCAAGGAAACTGAGACTTAGAAATTTCTCTGGATCTGGATCTTCTCTTCTAGTAGGTCGAGCCATTGCTTCCTCTTAGAGTTTCTGACTCCGGCAGGTCGCAATATTCTTTGCGCCTTGCTTCAATATTCTTTTCTTAGATAAATGCGCTTCGCTTCGCGCCTTGCCCTAGGTTCTGGGGAGTTGGATACGGAATCAATCGCTATTTTGCAAGGTTTTGGCCTATGCTAGCTCTCACTTTTTTCGTGAAATCAGACAAAATGGACTCCAAATCTTATATCGTCTGATACTCAACTTATCCTTGGACGGGTAAATAGTCCTTTTATTTAGAGGAAAGGCTCAAAGAATTTGAGAAGGAGGCGCAAAGAATATTGCTCAGATTCTTTATATATTGATTTAGATCCATTTCATTTCTTCTTTCAAAGACTATTACAAACTTGACTCAGGGGGTCGAGCTCTTTTTCTCGACTGATATAACTAGGTAAAGCTCCTTCGCACCGCGTAGTGGGGCTTCGTTGATACGGTATTTGACTCTCAAAAGCCAGGGTTCGGCTTAGAAGAGGAGGAGGAAGAGAGGTCAAAGAATCCAGTCACATCAAGTCTCCTCGCTTCTTCTTATTCTGCTTGATCTGCCGAGAGAAGTCTATATTGGTCTGACCTTTCTTATGAATGGAATACGAACTCTCAGTTCAAGATCTGATCAGTGTATGGAAAGAAGACTGAATACAATGCCGGCTACTTCAAGGGGTCTGGGATTTGACAACAAAAGACATAGCTCAAACTGGTAAGTCCCCATTTTCTTTGCCTGGGCGGGCCTAGGCGCCTATTTCAGGAAGTGACTGAGCGTTGACTCATACGAACCGAACCGCTACTTATTCCATTCTACCATCAAGCCTATTTCAAGGATTCTTTGCTTGAAGCGGAATGAAAATTGAAGGATGCCTTGCGCAAAGAATATTGCGAAGTGAAAGGACTCAAACCTTTGTTCCCTTGTTCATTGAGGCGGTATGAATAGGATAGGAATCCGTCCCCTTTCTATTTGACATCCGTTGAAGTGGAAACTCCAGCAAGGGAAGATTTGTATTCTCAGATGCATCATCCGTACGTACTCGGGTACGGGGAGTAAGGAAGATCTCTAGCCCAAGGCCAATAACAAGGCCTTTCACTCCATTTACTGGGATAAAGGTAGCGATATTAGTCAATCAAAGTCAAAAGCGAAATCAGGCTTTTAGCCGCCTTATCATGCACATGAGGCATTCAAGAGCGGGCTAACTAGTTTGACCTCCGACCGCGTCTTCTTTTCATGCAATGCAATGAGGTTGTTTACGCCTTTTCCCCTCTTCCCGCCTCCCGGTCTGATTCGAATGAAAGCACTCCTCTTCCTATATGGATAGTCCTACTCCTAATGGAAGGTCCTACTCCTTCCCTTAAGGAAGGTCCTCCTTCTTCCCTTAAGGAAGGTCCTCCGGATAAATCCTACGGACTACTCCTAGTTTTTTATGGATAAGGAAGGTCCTACGGATAAATCCTCCGGACTACAGATAGCTCTTCCGGACGGACTCCGGACTACAGATGAATCTTCCGGACTCCGGACGGACCGCGCACACGTCAATATTCTTTTCACCTCTTTCAGGGATCTCTTTTTCTTGCTTTTGAGCTGGTAAATCAAAGCGAGACTTGGTATATAATATAACTGAATAATCTCATACTGGCATTGAAGGAGAAGAAGACCAGACCTTCCCGGGAACGAAGCATAATAAGGCAGGGCGCGCTAACCCGGCTGTGGAATCCTTACCTTGTAGTTTCTGCTTTAGTTGATGAGCCTGCTGTCGCTAGACGAACCACCTTCTTTCATTCTACGACGCAAGTAAACCAGCTCGACAAGAGGATAAACAAGGGTCAAGACTACCCCACGGGTCCCGAATCAAGGAAATTCAATTTGCTTTTTCCGTTGAAAAAAAGGAGAAAAAAAAGAAGAAAAAAAGAAAGGTATTCTTTAGTCTTTCGGAAGAGAAAGAAGGCTAGAGAACATATCTTTAGTTGGATCCGCATCCGTATCCCCGTCTCTGCTTCTTGACTATTCTGAAGAAGAAAGAGGAAGAGCAGAGCTATGAATCATCCTGGACTCCTAAGAAAGCGTACTAAGGGTTGATGCCCCAGTGGCAGTCGTCATTTCTCTTTTTCTTGGCAGTGGAAGTGGCGTACCAAGGCGTAAATCAAAGTCTTTGATTTGAATTCGGGAATATAGCCTTGTATAGGTTTCCGCTTCAAAGCGGACCTGATTATTAGAGAGAAAGGGCTTTTGAACTAGCAGCTAAATTCAGTCTTTGAGACCCCATAACATAAGAAAGTCGTGGAGTGCATAAGCCCCCTTAGAGATAGGAGCTACTTTCTTGTGGTATTCGAATGAGCAAGTAGGGGGCGGCAACTAAAGAGGTAGCGAGACTGACCGCAATTGCAGGAATAGGTTGACTTTCTTTCATTTTGGTTATGGAAAGTGCAAGTCCTTTCGTTTAGTACGAGATCGCTGAACACCTCGCGGTGCTTACACCTCTCGCCTATCGAAGTGATGTTCAAAAACCTCGTCCGAGAACTTGTATAGAGAAGGATTTCCCGCGGCGCAGCGGTTCTTCCATACCAACTTAGCTGCCCGGCGCTGCTATTGGCATAACAACCGGTACACCATAGGTTGGCCCAACCCAGTCCTCTCGTACTAGGGTTGGCTCCTCGCAGTTCTCCCTTTAACACCAACGGTAGATAGGAAGCCGAAAGAGACTATGACGCATTCACCCGAGGGGGCTCGGGGACTGGGACTAGCAAATGAATGAGTAAGAAAATCAGACTCCCTTAGCCGTCGGAAGGAGGATCAATGTCTGAATACGGGTCCTCCTCCGGATAATGCCCCACTAACAAGCGGTTTACTACCAAGCGGACCTCCCCCTCATTTGTCTCCTCTATCGGCTCGCGATCGGCCTTTATAAAGGCTTCTAGGAAAAGCCGATCCGCCGTCTCCTGGTAGAAAACCACAGATTCCCCATAAGTCTCGGGGTTCATCGGATATACTTCCATTTTAGCAAAATGGGACCAGATATCCCCCCGCCCCTTGAAACCCATGGGCCAAAGGGCAAGATCATAGGATAAAAAGGTCCGAAAAGGAGTACTTTGCCTTTCAATGACAAGATTTGCTTCCCCCTCGACAATCCCTTTTCTTCTTAAGGGGGTCTCATTTTTAGGAATCGGAATAAGGGCCAAATTGAGAAGATCTAGCCTCTTTCTCTCAAATTTCGGTAGATGCATATAGAGAAAGAGGTCTATCACCGGTCTCTCATCTTCGTCCTTATGCATTCTCTTCAGAATAATGGGGCCCATCTCGCTCCCTTCCTCGTGGGAAGGCAATATTTTGAGGATGGACTTCGGGGCCGAGAAGAGGGAAGGTAAAAAAGACAAATAAGGCGGCCCATCTACATCCCCCGAAAACCGGAAAACCTTCATACCGAGCCCTTCCTTGTCATAGTAAACATGGGGCCTTTTTATTTTTTCATAATCAAAATGAGTGAAATATTCCTCGGCCACCAGCTCGTTATATTCAAGGAAGGAATCCGAATTTAGGTTCTCCTGGGTCGAAGCTCTCATCAAGAAAGCTGACCATAGCGTTGCGATTATTCTTTCTTCGGACAAATTCTCCAATTTAGAGAAAAACTTGAGGGGAATCACTTTTTCCCCGCAAGCACAACTTTCTTCTAATAAAAAGTCTGGCATTGTCCTACCAATCAGAATGATGGGCACATTCTTTTGACGCCTGCCCGAATAATGAGGCTGAGGCCCATCCAGTAGCGTGAGCAGCTGGCTCCTCTTATCCGGCGAAATTCTCCAACCTGAAAAATCTACTTTATCTACTAAAATCAGGTCCCAGTTATCCTCAACCTCCACCCGTGCTAACCCTTCATGGGCAGTGGCGAAGACATTTAAGACTTTGCTAACGACATTGAGAAAAAGAGTCTTCTGGGTTTCCGGACCTCCATAAATAAAGAGTTGCCGGGTGCGGAAGGGTCGACTTGCCAGTAGATTGAAGGCAATCCAATCAAGTAATAAAAACTTCTCGTTTAGCTCCTCGGGCATATACTCCTTAGGCCATCCCTTATCGGATAGATAGTCGATCATCCGCTCGGGAAAGCTTTGATGAGCTAATGAGCTGGCCATATTACTGATAAGATGGAAAGATAAAGAGAAAGATAAGGGCGGGAGTAACTTGACTTTTCTTAGTCCCACCCCGCAATACTCTTTGGAAATGAAGGAGGAGGCCATATGAGAATGAGAACGAGTGATCAGATGGAAAGATAAAGAAAAGAGCATCCGCAATCATAGATATGGGGTTTTCCGCTGCCCCACAAAATGAAAGGGCAGACTTTGAGTATGCTGGTATGAGCCAACAAGCAAGAAATTCGTTAGGCTTTTAATCCTAAAAAAGCGTGGGAGAAGAATAAAGAAGTCAATGAACAGAAGAAGAAAGCAAAAGATATAGAATGGACGAAGGGGCAGAAAGAAAGAAATTTCGGGTGAGCCATTCGATCTCATTAACGAGAATTCAAGAATAATTATGATTTCATTCGAGTTAATGAGTGAATTCTTCTTTCATAACCTTGTTTTTACGGAATTCAAGAATACCCCTGTCTTTGTCCGCCCGTAGGACTACCCATTAGAAAAGAAAACAATTGGCATTTCTTTGAGCAATATTCTTTGCGCCTTTATTTCTATTTCTTTATCCGTCCGGAGTCCGCAGTCCGTCCGGAAGAGCTATCTGTAGGACCATCCATTAGGAGTAGGACTATCCATCAAACAAAGGTCCAGTCCGTCCGGAAGAGCTATCTGTAGAACTATCAAGGGTCCTGCTGATTCGACTATCAAGGGTCCTGGTTCCGCAGGATGCGACTATCAAGGGTCCGGAAGATTCATCTGTAGTCCGAAGTCCGCAGGATGAATCCGGAGTCCGGAAGATTCATCTGTAGGACTATCCGCAAGGGAAGAAGGAGGACTATCCGCAAGGGGGGGAGTCCGGAAGAGCTATCTGTAGAACTAGAAAGGGTCCAGCTGGTTTACCCGGAGTCCGGAAGATTCATCTGTAGGACTATCCGCAAGGGAAGAAGGAGTCCGGAAGATTCATCTGTAGTCCGAAGTCCGCAGTCCGGAAGATTCATCTGTAGGACTATCCATTAGAAGGAGGACCGTCCATTAGAAGGAGGACCTTCCTTAAGGGTAGAAAGGGTAGGAGTAGTCCGAAGGATTTATCCGGAGGACCATCCATAAAGGAAAGGGGGGGAGGAGGACTATCCGCAAGGGGGGGAGTAGTCCGAAGGATTTATCCGGAGGACCATCCATAAAGGAATCCATAAAAAACTAGAAGTAGTCCGAAGGATTTATCCTACGTCCGTCCGGAAGAGCTATCTGTAGTCCGGAGGATTTATCCGTAGGACCTTCCTTAAGGGAAGGAGTAGGACTATCCGCATCCATAAAAAACTAGGAGGAGGACCCGTCTGTCCGAAGGACGGGATTTCAGACTAGCCCTTCGCCTTGGATCTGGGATAGGCTTTCTTTTCATATTGAACCAGCTCGGTTTCCATTTCGGTTGTAGATGTAACCAACCCGCTATTAAAGATATCGCAGAAAGAAATAATAGAAAAAGAGCTCCAGTATAAAGATCCCCATTAGTGCGTAAACCGATTGTATACCACCACTGATAAACACCAGAATAAGCGATATTCACTGGGCCAAGAGCACCACCTCGAGTAAAAGCTTCGACGGCCGGTTGACCAGATCCCAAATTGCATGAGCAATAGGTCTTACATGTAAAGGGTCCTGTACCCATGCTTCAAAATTTCCTTGCCAAGCTACATGAAACAGATTTCCGGAAGTCCACAGATTCATTCTTGCTAATTGCCCGAAATGAGAAGCAAAAAGATTCTGATAAAGACGTTCTTCAGTAATATCATCATCATCATGACTTTCGAAGTCATGCGCGGTAGCAATACCAAACCAAATACGACGAGTAGTGGGGTCCTGAGCTAAGCCTTGGCTAAACCTTGGAAATCTTAGTGCCATAATGCCTTTCAAATCCTCCTAGCCATTATCCGACTGCAATAATTCTTGCTAAGAAGAACGCCCATGTTGTGGCAATTCCACCCAGAAGGTAATGGGTTACTCCTACAGCACGTCCTTGGACAATGCTCAAGGCTCTAGGCTGAGTAGCAGGAGCAACTTTGAATTTCTTATGAGCCCAAACGATGGATTCAATAAGTTCTTGCCAATAACCACGCCCGCTGAATAGAAACATGAAACTAAAAGCCCATACAAAATGAGCACCTAGGAAAAACAGGCCATATGCAGATAATGAAGAACCATAAGACTGAATTACCTGGGATGCCTGTGCCCATAAGAAATCGCGAAGCCACCCATTAATAGTAATAGAACTCTGCGCAAAGTTTCCTCCCGTAATATGAGTTACTACCCCTTGATCACTTACACTACCCCAAACATCTGACTGCATTTTCCAACTGAAATGGAATATTACTACCGAAATGGAATTGTACATCCAAAATAGCCCTAAGAAGACATGATCCCAAGCGGATACTTGACATGTACCCCCTCTTCCCGGTCCATCACAAGGGAAACGAAAACCAAGATTTGCTTTATCCGGTATCAAACGCGAGCTACGAGAAAATAGAACACCTTTCAGGAGTATCAATACCGTTACATGAATCGTAAATGCATGAATATGGTGTACCAAAAAATCTGCGGTTCCTAACGGAATAGGTAACAAAGCAACTTTGCCGCCCACTGCCACT
>JACWES010000027.1:19558-30070 GCA_025688845.1 Cucumis hystrix
AGTATACCTCCCAGGGAGCGGGAATAAGACATTGCACCACTTCTATTAAGTGAATATCTGATTATTTGCGCATTCGCAGAGCTTTATAGCTGATTGAATATTGTGAATTACTACTTATATCTTTCGATTTTGATAAAAGACTATGAAAACTTGACAATGGTCTCGCTTCTGCTCAATTTTTGAGAGCCTTCCTACGCACCTTTCTCTAAAAGCTATTCGTTATCATAATTGAAAGCTCTTCTGATCTTCTTCTTGTCTTACATCATCTCGCGTGTAGAGTATAGTTTTGAATAGTAAAGTAAGGGCATTCGAAATTGAATCCAGCCTTCTTCTTATTTATTTCGAAAAGAAAAAGGCAGGTCCCACGTAGCGATATTTCATTGTATGATCAAAGATAGGACGATGCTAGAAAGACCGTCTCATTCATCTGAACCCACGAAGCGGTAAGGAATTGGCTTCGGTACGAAGCTAGAAGTCACCTCCGTCATGGGATCTTCTTTCCAATGGATCTGGATAGGTTCGTCAGCCAGGGTTGGGGGAGTGAGAGGTCTTCCCTCACTGAAGTCTCTGAAAGGGATAATACAAGATAGAGGTTTGAGACTGATCGTAATCAGTCCCGACTCAGTTCTTTCTTCGTATTCCCTATTAAGTGCTCTTTCTTCTATTTTAAATATAAATGAAAATACAGTCAGTGCAATTCAAGCACTAGGCGATTTCTTACATAAATCCGGCACGAAGAAATTTCATCTACCCCAGAGTCATTATCTCTTTCTGAGTCTATGGTATGAGAGCAACTAAGTCAGATAGGAATGTGACCTAAGCCGGGCTAAAGCGACGATCTTCCATGTCATCAGACCTTGTTTCCGATGTAGAACTATTAGTTTGTGTAGAAAGATATGGTTCATCCTTTGAATTAAACCTAACTCCTCCCTTCGTAAGCTCAGTCAGTCGAGCCTAACTCCTCGGAGAGTGCCAAAAGATCTGTCCCATTTCTGACTTCTCTTCCACGACTGGGATTGGGTCTTTTTGTTCATGGATGAAAACCTGGGAATTCTCATGATCGCTAGGGTTAACGGAGCGGAAGACAGATTCAATCTTCTTTTCACCTTGCTGGTAGTGTGGAATAGATAGTAGGAGTTCGTTGGCCGTCGGCCTTGCTTCTCTTTTCACTTGGATTGAGATAAATCGCCCTTCTTTCTACCCTACAATAAGGTGATTAGGCTCGCTATAAGCTGGGTGATGATGCGCTTACCGAACAAGAGATCTTTCATCCTACACAAGAAGGACTGCTGAAAAAGCAAGAGCTATGGCTCCTCCAACTAGGTGGAAGTCGATCCTCGTATTACTCTCCTGTGGCTCGAGCAGCGGCTTAGTTTGCACCTCCCTCTGACATTAAGCCTTTACCGGTCTGTGGGCGTGAGAGATCCGCTCATTTTCTTCTTCGTTTTCATGAAGGCAAATCCTTCACGTCAATGGTATAAATGCTTGAGATAAAAGAAGGAGATAAGTATCACCTTTGTTCATTGATTCAGTCTCGCCTCCCTCCGTGAAAATCAGAGCTATCCCTCGATCATTCTTTGAGCCTCCGTGAAAATAATAGTATTCACCTTTTTCTCAATATTCTTTGTGCCTAGCCTTCGGACCTGTCTTATGGAGCCTTTTGTTTTGAGCTTTCTGACTTCTTTCTTTAGAGATTATGATATATCTTTTTCTTCCGTCCGGATTGCTCGAACTTCTTCCCCTTCTCTCTCCGTCTTCCGCTCCTACGTTTTGGACGGTGAAGGTTGCTGCTCTGCCTTCCACCAGGGAAAGGAGAAGTCGGAAAGAGAAAGCCTAAAGGACGGACTCTTCTTCATCAATAGATGCAAGAACCCTAATCTTCGCCTGAACAACCTAAATGGAAAGAACTCGCGTGTCCACACCTGGTGGCATAGCATAGCTTTACGCAAGATCCCTCTAAGGCCATACAATCCTTTTCCCAGCCAATCTACCTAGTCCTGGAAGTCGTCTTGTCGATGTGGAGTGACTCCTCAGAAGAAAGTTCAGTCACAAAGCCTATCTCCCAAAACTAAGTAGAAGAAAGATACGGTTTCGCTCGTCTATAGAGACTTCCGTTTCTTTCTGAGTAAGAAAGCTACCTGCCACTCTTCCTTTGGGATAGCTTCCCCTTTGTGCCTCTTCCTTTGCTTTCTTCAAGCTACTTTGTTCCAATGATAGAATCCTCTTGATCCGACCCTTTCCCTAGCTTACTCTCCCCCTGCATCGGGAGGAAACCTATCCTTTCCACTCGGGTTAGCCTATTTATTAATACCTCGACTTCTTATCCAGTCGTGATTTCCCTTTCAGCTGTTCTTGTTGAAGTATAAGTTCTTGTAGTTGTGGCTCTTTCAGTTCTTCGCTCTTGAAGCTCTTCAATGTTTGGGGATAAACAAAGAGGCTACAAGTACCAAGACAGAAGCCTTACCACCCCCACGGAGCGGGGAAGGAAAGACTTTATCCTTAACTGAAAGTCTGGACAGGGGAAGCCCACCAAAGCAAGACCGACCTCTTTCACAGAAAGTGGCTGAATAGGATCGCTGTGGCATAAGTCGCATCGGGTAAAAAGATTCCTCCCCATTATCTCATATATTCAGAACGCCCTACTAATACAAGTCAAGGATCGGAAGGACCAATGAAGGCAAATATCCTATCCCATGGGGCTGACCTCCGACCGGATTGGACGAAGGTGGGCAAGGCAGGATCCCAACCCATTTCTCCCATCAAGCATCAGAGTCAACAGGCTTTCTATCTTTCTCATCCTTGAAAATCCGGCTAGGAACTTCCCTTCAGGCTAGCTCCAATCGACCGATTGTAGAGGGTATAGGGTGCTGCCGTTGATCATAGATCTTCTTTTCATTTGAAAATAGTGAAAGAGGTTCAAAGAATATTTCAAAGCCTACCATATGAATTCGACAGAATGAAGGAGTCTTAAGTCCCTAGAGAAAAGGTCCCACGGAGCGGTATTCTCGACCTAGAAGGGATTTTTCTTCTTATCTGACTCCTTATCCGGTATTAAGGATTCGCAGCTTCGGAAGTGGCAGCTGCTCTTTTCAAGTCAGAGGCAGAAGCCAATAAAGAGGATGATCATAGACGTCCGTCCCCACCAGCACATCGGATTCAGAGAAGGAGAGAAGATTACCGAGTTTGACGATGAAATTGACGGAAATTTCTCTTAGTTTCAGGGAAGGAGTTAGCAGAAAACTCACTCTCATAACTAAGTGGGGAAAAGAGGTTCTTCCATCTACCCATAGGGAATTCGTCCAACAAAGGAGTTACCACGGCGAGCCACTCGGCTCTTGTCCGCTTCGAAATGAGTCTTTATTAAGTTGCTTTAGTTGAAGCTCTTGAAGCAGAGGTCTTCTTCGATCGGGCTATCATCATTGCCCCCTATCTCTCTTTCCCCAGGCCTAACCTACGGGAACGAAATTGAATCCAGCCTAGGCAAATTTTCTCCTTGCTGGACTGGATAGGAGGCAAATAAAAGGAATGCTCCAAAGTCAGAACTAAAGAAGCTAAAAGTCAGAAGACGAGAGGCGTTAACCGGAGGCAAAGAAAAGGAAGAAAGAGCTCGAGTCCTACGGAGGGCCCAAAAGTCATAAAAAAAGAGATTGACCCGCTTCGCGCAGTCTATAATATTCAAAGCGCCATAAGAAGAGATAGGGGAAGTGGGGATCCCACGGAGCCTTCCTTACTCTAGTCATCAAAGACGGAGACGGCTTCGGGTTAGACACCACGCCCGTTCAGAGGTCTCGGGATCGGATCGATCAATGAAAAGTTCGGAACGGGTCGAAGCAAAGACTAAGAGGGGGTTCCTCTAAGTCAAGGATTTCGCCCTCTCCTGAGAATGAAACTGTGCGGACGGAGAATTCATCTTCTGCCTCATTAATGAGTGGCTAAGCCATCTCATCCACTCACCCGGTCGGACGAAAGGATAGAAGGAGGCGCAAAGAATATTGCGAGAAAGAGTACAAAGAAAGAAAGGGTACTACTAATATCCTTTATTTGCTATGGTGCTAAACCCCTCTTCACAGAGCTCAAAGCATTAGGGGATTGATTCGGACAACTCTCCTATCCTCATCTGCACTCCTTCGATCTATCCTACTGAGGGTTCTCCTTGATAAGAATTGCAAAGAAAGAAGAAAAGCTTGCAAGATCTCTTGCTACCGCGGAGTGGGAGTGAAGGATTTATGCTTCAGCGACTGGGACGAGGTTTCTTGCATCTTTCCTATTCCGCAAGATAGTACTTAGCCCACGGAGCGGGGGAGCGAGGCAAGCTGGGAAGGGGACTGGGACTGAGGATTCGAAGACAAAAAACTACTGGAAGAGCGAGACTATAAAGAACTTTGCGACTGAGGCGCAATGAAATATGCCTTGAATGAATGAAAGGAGAGAAAAAACTATTAATCACAAATACAAAGAGATGGAATCTATTTCAATTCTAGATTTCAATGTCTAAACCCGGTCGACTAGTGATTCATCCTACTCTGACCTCTAACCCGAGACTGGGATGATTCGAGCCCTCGTCTATCATTTCTCCCGTAAGCCTTTGTGCTGGGTCGAGCCTCGTCGAGTGCTTTAGTTTGTAGACTTTCCTTTGGGAATCGATCCGGTCGAGTCATCCCCTCTCTCAACTTTCTCTTATCTTTCTTAGTCCCTCTCGATCATTTACATGGACCCACTTTCTCCCTTAATTATCTTACGGGATGGGGAATGAAGAATTATCATTCTAGAGATAATGAATCTTATCCACTTGTCCAAGAAAAGAAGAAAACTTTCGAGTTCTCTCACGCGTGAACCTCTCACTCTAGAACTAGCCTCAGTCTTCTCCTTTTTATGAATTGAGCAGAGCTTTAGACTGATTAATTAGATAATCAAATTCTTTATTAGTCTAACCGCGTAGTGGGCCGCCCCGTGGGATCTAGTGGGCCTAGCGGCTTCCTTCGCCCCGACGATTAAGTCAAGCCTTTCTTTCCTTTTCCCGCTTCATCCTTTCCTAATCTGAATCAGGCTAATATCCCGCCAAGAGCAAGCAAACTCATCCGGGAGGAGACCTCTTATGAAAGAGAATAATAAGTGCGCGGATCGACCAATAGAAGACCGGCCGCCTAGTCTCATTCCGGGGAGGCGTTTACGAAAGGTATATCTTAAGCAAAAAAGAAGGAAAACTTTCAAGAAAAAGAGAAGTCAATGAAGAATTCAATCTTCTTTGAACCTATCCTTCTAAATAAAAGGAATAAGAAGAAAAAAGCCTATTGGTGGATTTTCATCAATTTCAGCTAGCATAGCCCAAAACCCCTACGTGGGAAATTGCGCATTCGCACTAAGAAAGTGGGGATTCCCACGAGGGGTTCGTCTTTCATCCCTTCTTTTCTTAAGAAATTCATGGATGAGCTCGGAATAGGTTGAATGATTCGGAAGAAGGCGCCTCTATTATGCGTGGGCAAAGCGATTAAAGAGCATTCTTGCCATTTAGTAGTTCTCTTCCGCTTAGGCAAGCCCCATCCAAATAGGCGGACTCTTAGGCTTGAATAAGCTAAGCCAGCGGTAAGTCGATCCGCTTCGGAAATACCGGAATGACTGAAGACAGAAAAGAGACCCCACCATCCTCGTAAACTAAGCAGAAAGTGATAATAGAATAACCTACCTCTTCCGATTGATGGAACTCAATCTGGTCTTCTCGCGGATTATGGAATGAAAGCTAAAGAAGACCATGCACGTATGCAGTTGGGAAATCACTCCTAACCAGGTTTTCCCACGGTTTTGGCTTTGAAGAGGAAGAGAGGGCACGGCCCGAATTAGATAATTCTTGAAGGGAGCTCGACCTCTTCTTTATTGAATTAATAGAAGTAGTACACAAAGAATAAATAGTGAAAGGGGAAAGGATCACTCTCACTCGCACTAGGAAGAAAGTCAATGAACAAGGTTCAAAGTAATAGATTTCATAGTCAGAAGGCGCAAAGAATTTGCGAAAGAAGGCGTCACAGGTCCTCCGGACTGCGACTGAGGACGGGGAATCTTGAGAGGAGTGGAACTGCTCGACTGTAAGGAGAGGAGTCCTTCGGTTCAATTATAAGGGAGGGTCCTCTTGACTATGAATCATATTTTCGAGAGAATGAAAGAGAGAATCTTTCCGTAAGTCTTTACCTTTTGCATCAGACTCTTCTCGTAAACACGAGCTTCTGATCTCAACGTAGTAAACTCCTACAACTTTTTTATGGATTCCTAGCTTTCCCAAGGCGCTTGACCTTGAAGTTGCCTTCTATCCTCATCCGCAGCAAGGACTGCAACTGAAATGAAACTCATCTGGAGCTTGATTTTCGCTTTGCGCTCCTTAACAGAAGGAGTTGTCTTTTCTTTTCGCTTCGCCCCTCAGGCTTGATCTTTCTGACTTCCCCTATTAGCCGTTTTTAGGTCTGCAGTCGATCTTTCCCGCAGTCAGTAGGAGTCGATTTGCGCTCCAATGAACAAGTGCTCCGGACGATTTCTTATCTTGGCCCCCGTTCGTAAACTGATTAATTTCACGACTCATATTACATTGATCCTCTCCTCTAAGTCGAGCCTCTACGATCCTATGGTCTCGCCTCTCCGATTCGATTGCACGAAATTTCAGCCTTCAATTACTCAATTCATTCAGCCTTCCCAGTCGCTTCGCTTCGCGCCTTCTACGGGGTGGGACATTGAAAAGTCAAAGAATTAATCAGCCTTTCTATCTATGGTCAAGAGATATCGAGAATTCCCGCTCCTTCTCCTGCAAGAGCTTCTGGGTGGACAGCTTGTTCTGCAACCACTTCTGGGACGAGGGCTAATCTGCCCCGTTTAATGGAAGAGGAAGAAGAAAGAAGATCCGAAACCGCTACGTGGGGGCGAGCAGAAAGCCATAATCCTTTTATTTTAGGACGGATTCCTATTCATAAAGATGCTTCCTTCTTTCTCTCTATCTCCGCTCTCAAATATTCTTCATAGTCCAAAAAGAAAGGTCCAGATCCTGAATTTTTTCATATTGCGTGAGAGGCGCAAAGAATATTGCCCCCATGGTGCAAAGAATATTGCGTGAATCATATTAAGCTACGGAGGCCCCATAAGACAGGGATATTGATTGAGGATGATCGCCCGTAGACGGAGCATAGAAAAGTAGGCCTTTTTTCAAGTCAATGAATTCAGCCTTTTCTTATGTGATTTCATTGATCCTTCTTTTTGCCGCGCTCTTTTTCTCGACTTCGCAAAAGCACGAATCTTACATTGAACCTTCGCTTCCTTTTTGACTCAGCTACGGATCGATCGTCCTGGAAGTCTTGCATTTCTTCCTCTTGAACCTGTATTCCCGCCTCAACGGATCTGGAATCTTCGAAACCATCCTGATTAGACGCGGAAACTGAGAATCACCTTTCTGCTTGGCTGAATACAGGCATACCGGTTATAGGCCTATTACTTTTCTCGAATGAATTATACTCTTTGATATGCTTCTCGCTCCCTCTTTTCTTGCACTTGCACTCCTTCGCAATATTCTTTGTCCCGTCCTCCGGACCTGTCTTATGGCGCCTCTCCGGCAGACTCAAGAGCTAGAACTCTCCCGTAGGTCTCCTTCCATCTCACCTTCTACACCGCCTCAATGAGCAAGGGCTTCTCATCCGTGAAAACATTCCTCTTTCCCGCGATTGATCTAATAAGATGAAAGGGCTTCCAAATGAGAGGAAAAGTCGAAATATGAGACTGAACCACTATATTTCTCGTTTTTGACTCTGAAATCAGAAATTCAATGGATCTACGAAATCAATATCCCTGTCTTATTGCGCCTGGACCTTTCTCTTCTTTATGGGAGTCCTTCGGACGGGATGGAAAGAGGCTGAAAGGTAGGGTAGGCGCCCACCAGATCAGTCTGAGGACAAAGGAAAGGGTCGAAGAAGCTTGATGAGGCATCGGCTGCTCGTACAGGACACACCCCGCCTCAATGAACAAGGGGACCCACTACGCGGTGAGTAAGGAAAAGAGGCGAAAGTCAATGAATGAGTAGGCACCCCTTTCTCTTTCAGCTGGATAAGTTCTTGTTTATTAACAATATTGTATTGATCAGCTTGGTTGCTGCTGAGGCAGCTATCTCTCTTGCTGTAATGAGAGCAATACCATGTGCTCCTTATTCCACTCCAACGATCCCCATTAGATAAGGACCTCTTTCTTCCCTTTTCTGTCTTCTTCTTCTTGTGATTATTCCCGCGTAGTGGGTTGCATTTTCTACGATTTGAGCTAAATATGAGACTTATCCTTTCTTATGCTAATAGTCGTTTTTTTGACTGAAAAACCACCTCCTTTGAATGAAAAGTGAGAGCCTTATTGTATAAAGGGGATAAAGATGCTCAAAACAAAAGGAGGCCCAAAACCTTGCATTTTCTGAATTTTGCCTAAGAAATGGCGGAATTTGAGGTTTGGGTTAATCACTGAAACCTGGGGAAATTGGCTGAACATGAGTGAGAGTTGGGGGAAGAAAGTAGACAAGCTGATCAAAGGTCCCAACCAACCATTGGTGTACCGAGTAAAACCTCTGGTGGTTAGAATTGACGAGGGATCCTCCTTCCTCTTATGTAGACGGACAACCGCCCATAGGCTTGATCTTCACTTTCACTTGGGCACGGGCCTCTGAACTCCACCGGTAACTCATTCGGGTCGGATCGAGGTCAGGCCTTTCTCCGGTCGTTTGTGAGAAAGAGAAAGACAGTGATTTTTTCTCTGAAATGATTCCACGAAAGCACCCCTAAGAAAAATTGACCTCTAGGCTCTTAAAGCGGACGTCGCAAGTCAAATTCTCTAATGGATAGGCCTCTCATCCCCTAATGGATAGTCCTTCGGACCTGTCTTATGGCGCCTTTGTTTTTGCCTTCTTCTTCAACGGCAACTGAAAGAGCAAGGCTTGCTCTCCCGCTTTCCTTTGTCCCTCTCCCGAGCATATGACTTCCCCTATTTGACTAGTGCCTGCCACAGCGACTGACTCTTACGAAAGAAGACTTGTCATAAACCTTTCGGTCGAGGAGCCACATTCTAATTCACTGAAAGAAAAAAGAATCAATGAACAAGGCGTCACAGGTCCGGAAGATTCATCTGTAGAACTATAAAGGGTCCAGCTGTTTACCCTACGTCCGGAAGATTCATCTGTAGGACTATCCGCAAGGGAAGAAGGAGTCCGGAAGATTCATCTGTAGTCCGAAGGATTTATCCGGAGGACCTTCCTTAAGGGTAGAAAGGGTAGGAGTCCGGAAGAGCTATCTGTAGAACTATCAAGGGTCCTGCTGAAACAAAGGTCCAGGGTCCGTCCGGAAGAGCTATCTGTAGTCCGGAGTCCGTCCGGAAGAGCTATCTGTAGTCCGGAGTCCGTCCGGAAGAGCTATCTGTAGGACCATCCATTAGGAGTAGTCCGTAGGATTTATCCGGAGGACCTTCCTTAAGGGAAGAAGGAGTCCGGAGATTCATCTGTAGGACTATCCGCAAGGGAAAGGAGTAGGACCATCCATTAGAAAGGGTCCAGCTGGTTTACCCGGAGNATTGAACGTCAGGACCCTTATTTCCATTATTTTGAATTTTAAAGGAGGAAATTCATGAAATATTCTTTGAACCTCCTTCTTCCCTTGCGGAAGGTCCTACTCCTTTCCCTTGCGGATAGTCCTACTCCTTCCCTTAAGGAAGGTCCTCCTTCTAATGGACGGTCCTCCTTCTTCCCTTAAGGAAGGTCCTCCTTCTAATGGACGGTCCTCCGGGTAAACCAGCTGGACCCTTTATAGTTCTACAGATGAATCTTCCGGACGGACTACGGACTACTCCTAGTTTTTTATGGATAAGGAAGGTCCTACTCCTTTCCCTTGCGGATAGTCCTACTCCTAATGGATGGTCCTACAGATAGCTCTTCCGGACGGACGTAGGATGAATCAGCAGGACCCTTGATAGTTCGGACCCTTGATAGTCGAACCAGCTGGACCCTTTCCTTTATGGATGGTCCTACAGATGAATCTTCCGGACTACTCCTAATGGATGGTCCTACAGATAGCTCTTCCGGACGGACTGGACCTTTGTTTTTGGCGTGGGAATTGAACCGAAGGCTGAATTCAGATCGTGGATAAGGCGCGGTATCCGTCCGAAGGACTATTCAATCTATTAGTTTTCGCTTGCACTCATCAACGCAATATTCTTTGCACCTCCGGACTATCCGTATTAACCTAGCCTTCTTTCGCAAATTCTTTGCGCCTGGAAGTCTAGTCAATATTCTTTGAACCTCCGGACTATCCATTGCGTCTTTCTGACTGATCTTTCCTTTCATCCTTCCGTTTCTTTTCTTTCAGTTTCTTCTAAACCTACTAAGAATCAAGAAAGCGCAACTTCTATTTTGATGTATCTTTTCTTTTGGGATAGGCTTTCTTCCAAATAGTAGGTTCTTCTTCTCTCTCATTCTTTTCTTCCTTTTCTAGTAGGCCCCTTGTTCATTGATTGCGC
>JACWES010000027.1:32150-122295 GCA_025688845.1 Cucumis hystrix
CTTGCTTTTACGAAAGAAAATTTCTTCTTTCTTTGCCTCTCGCTTTGTGATAAGGAAAAGTGAATAAGGCTGAATTCATTGAGTTGCGTGACAATTGAGAAAGAATTTCAATTTCAAAGGGTCCTTACAACGCATATTTCATTGCACCTCAGTCCTATCCAAAAACTCTACATATTAAGCTCCTCCTTCGGTTCAATTCCCACGGAGCGGTAGGGAGCGGGAGAGAGATTCTTAGTTCCAACATTGAATAAACCCGCAAACTCAGAATCGGCAGTCCTTTAGGGTAGAGTCAGATAGACATTCTTTATTTAGGAGGCGCGGGTTAAGTTAATTACGGAAAGTCCTCCTCCTAGTTTTTTATGGATGCGGATAGTCCTACTCCTCCCTTGCGGATAGTCCTCCTCCTAGTTTTTTATGGATGCGGATAGTCCTACTCCTTTATGGATGGTCCTCCTTCTAATGGACGGTCCTCCTTCTTCCCTTAAGGAAGGTCCTCCTTCTAATGGACGGTCCTCCGGATTCATCCTGCGGACTACGGACTACTCCTAGTTTTTTATGGATTCCTTTCCCTTTCCTTTCCCTTTTCCTTTATGGTGGTCCTACAGATGAATTTCCGGACTAACTCCTAATGGATGGTCCTACAGATAGCTTTCCGGACGGACTCCGGATAAATCCTTCGGACTACTCCTAATGGATGGTCCTACAGATAGCTCTTCCGGACGGACGTAGGATAAATCTTTCGGACTAACTCCTACCCCCTTTCTAAATGGATAGTCCTACAGATGAATCTTCCGGACTCCTTCTAATGGACGGTCCTCCGGATTCATCCTGCGGACTACGGACTACTCCTAGTTTTTTATGGACCTTCCCTTCTTCCTATCGGATAGTCCTACAGATGAATCTTCCGGATACTCCTACCCCTTAAGGAAGGTCCTCCGGATAAATCCTACGGACTACTCCTTCCCTTAAGAAGTCCTTACTCCTAATGGATAGTCTACAGATGAAATCTTCCGGACTCCGGACTACAGATAGCTCTTCCGGACGGACGTAGGACTACAGATAGCTCTTCCGGACGGACGTAGGACTACAGATAGCTCTTCCGGACGGACGTAGGACTACAGATAAGCTCNCTTTCATTCTCGTTAACATAATGATGCTTGAATTCTCGTTAATGAGTTCATCCACAAATGTCTAATCTTTCACTCAATTCATTCAGCCTTCTCTCTTCCAGATATTATCTCATTTTTAGAGGAAGACTCAGAAGCATTCTCAGTTGCGGCAGAGGTATGTGATCCCGCGGAGTGGGCCCGAGTTGGAGCTGCTTTCCCGGATTGACTGGATAAGAAGGATCGGTATTCAATAGGCTCCCACGTAGCGGGATCGGTTCGGATTAGGAGTGATGCTGCCGACTGAAGAGGAGAGGCCCAGAATATTAGTAGCTGTGTAGCATCTCTTTTCTAGAACTATGTGAATCTGAATAAGTACGATAAGTCACGGGTCGAAAGAGGAAAGCAGCGAGACAAAAAGGTGCTATCTATCCCAGGTTCTTCTTTGCCCCACGTAGCGGTAATTGACTTCCGTACCCTAAGAGGGTAATATATGCCGAATCCACGAATCCGGAGAGTCATGTAGTAAACAGTAAACTCATTCTAAGGAGAAGAGTTCTCGGTTGGCAAGGGCACTCAATTTCATTGAACAAGGCTTCCGCTTAAATCTTTTGGCTTTCAGTAGGTTCCCAGCGGCCGCCCTTTCTTCTATTTCTCTTTTCTAAGAGTAGGTTCTCGCGTGAGTAGCTGGTACGAGAACTCGGTTCCACAACTCCTCCTATTATTCTGACTCGTATGAGATCCAGCCGTCAGGGTGCAGATAAAGCAAGGGAAGTAGATCTTTCATAGGTTAGACCAATTTCGGATCTCGAACTTTCAGCACTAGGTTGCGGAAGAGAAAGAAGGCTAGGCTCAAAGAATTTGAGAAGGAGGTGCAAAGAATATTGCGATTCCACCCTGTCTGTAAGAGTTAGTAGGGTGTCCCGGATCCGGATTCAGTAGGTAGGTCAGAAGGGGCAGTTGGTCTTGCAGCTCGAGACTCAGCTCTCCCTTCTTTCCGGTCGGAAGTTCGGCTGCTTTTCCTCAGAGTCAGTTCTAGCTTTTCTAATAGCTGAATCGGAATAGAAGGCTCGAAAATCAAAGCTCCAGATGAGTTGAATTGAGGACTCAGTCTTTTATCTTTCCCCGTCTGCTAGGGTTGGGCCCACGTAGCGGTTCGGGCGCAGAGTCTTGCCTAAGTTGCTTCAGAAGCCTCATCCACGGTAAGAAAGATGATCGTAAGGCCCAAGGCCAATATCAAGCCTATGCGAAAAGAAACTGAAGGATGAAAGAAAAGGAAGAAAGAGAAAACCGCCGGGTATCTATAGGCTCCTCTTATAAGGATAGGTGTGAATAAGTCAAGAGGACGGGTGCAGATGGTTGACTATGTGCTAAAGCAGAGGGTTAGTCCGTCTTTGACTACCAATGGGGGATTCGGCAGAGACTTTTGAGACCCGATCTTATCTCAAATTCTTTGAGCCTCGAAAGGAAGAGCTTTTTTCTTTCCTTTCTCAGAGTTCATAGGTATAGATTCAGATGCGGGATTAGCAGGACATCTCTTTGATCTTGTTCAAAGCGGACTCTGGTCTTCGGCGCCTCCAACTATCTTTCTTTAGCTAAGGACAAGGCAAGCGTTCTCATATTTCTTTTCTGGTCGAGATCGATATCGCCGGGCTAGTGCGGCTCTTTGAACTTAGTCGCTTGAGGCTCGATATAATTGAGGAGACTAAGAAGGATAGGCTTTCTGACTTGAAGTAGGTTTACAAAGGAGAGAAGAGGAATGCTCTTTCATGCCTTACTAAAATAGCCTTGAAACTCAATTTCCTTTGATTTACTCGTTAGAGGTAGGTGGCTCATCAAGATTATCTCTTCCTGCAGAGTCAGCTAGAGCGCTTTCTTTCTCAAGGGACCGGTGTGAGTAGTCGGTTTCATGAGTTCCATCTCTCAGCCGCTCCACCGCTACGTGGGAGGTTAGGCGAGACCGACTTTCTCTATCCTCGTACTGCACAACCGGAACCAACTCAATAGGGCAACTCCCCTGCGAGAGAGCAGCTGCTCCCTCTACATGGGCTCGATCGTCGGGATGGTTTGGTAGCGACTTGAGTTCTGAACTTATAGGGTCTCGCTCTTCGTCTTGACTAAGTTCTTGTCCCACCAGTGCTTGTTTAAGCTGTAGCCCTTTTGGCTGTTCTTGCCCACTCCGCGGTGCGAATGCTCGAAGCAAGAGATCTTGGAAGTAGCTTTATTGAAAAGCGATTATGAGATTATTCATAGAATGTATGAACGAGTAAAATCAAAGCTCCAGATGAGTTGACGAGCTCGACCAGGTATCCTGAGTTGGTCGAAGCATAAGGTTGCCCGGTTCAGATCAGTCTGTCTTTAGCTGAATCTCGTACCATCATGCCTTCTCTACTACAGCACCAAGCCTACTTTGCCTTTCACCAGAGCTAAAAGGTAAACTTTCTCGCTTCGCTCCCATCGTGGGGTTTTGAAGAAAAGGCAGATACCCCAGCGGAGGAGACTTCCCCCTTTCACGGGGCTTAAGTTGCTTTCAAAGAAGGAAGAGTCTGAATGACTCCTTTAGCCGGAGGTAAGGGGCGAAGGATAGGCTTTTTTTCTTCCTTAACTCCTTAGTCGATTCTTCTTTTTCTTCCCCCACGGATATAAGGGTTCAGACTTTAAGATAAAGAGCCAAAAACCAGACTAACCCACTGGGACATCTAAAAGTCAATCAAAAGAGAAAGACGCCTTGACTTTCAACGTAAAGCGACTTATCTTTCAACGAAAGCGACTGCACCTGTGACTTCAAAGGCTAGACCAGCCGATTTACCTGAATAGGGCCAGATCGGGGAAGAGGATTAGGCACGAAGAGAGGATTAGGATCAAGGCTCAACCAGTGGATCTCCGTGAAGCTGCTCGACCACCGAGGCTCTTGTTCCTCCTGTTGATGAAGTGGCTTTGCTCTTGCTTGCATTATAGATTATCGGGAATGAAAGGCCTAAAGCCTAACCTTGAAATTCAAGGTAGAAACGTCAATATTCTTTGAACCTTTGTTAGACTGTTATTTGACGTCTTTTCTTGCTTCCACCTTTGTATGAAAATGCATGAACCGCGTAGAAGGTTTTTATGATTTCAAAGACTATTACAAAGATTACTATGCGAAGCGAAGGGACGAGAAAGGACTCCGTAGGACTTAGCGGCACGGAATAAGACGGAAAAGGATCAGTCTTCATTCCTTTCCTGTCCATAAATCACATTCTTTCCCGGCATGAGGTCACTCTTCTTTTCAGAAAGTATTCCTTTCGAAGGAGGATGACTTGGAACCAAGAGGGCGCGGCCCACCAGTCTCGGTTGACTAAGCTGTCTCATTCCTAAGCTAGGAAGTTCTAGCCCGGGAAGAAAGAGGAAGAAAGATAATATAAGGATAGGAGGCAAGGCTCAAAGAAGATTGAGAAAGTCTGAACCTAATAAATACTGAAGAAAGACAAGTCCTTCGGAGCGGCAAAGAACCTACTACGGCCGAGCAATATTCCGAAAGAGAAGTCCCGCTATTTTTAGTGGAATTCAAAGTTCAGACTCCTTCTCCAACTCATCCTATCAAGTTTACAAAAGAAAGGCTCAAAGTTCGGTTAATTAATAGAAGGACTCTAAAACGGAGGACCTGTCTTATGGCGCCTTCTTTTTCTTCTTCGCGCACCTGGTCCGAAGGACTGACCGCAGAGGTTAGCAGTCCGGAGGACAGGTGTGAACTATTTTTTTGCTATCACTACTATAAATATATCTACTCCGAAATGCTGGCATTCTTCTAAGTTATCTTTTTTGAGTCACTCCATGAGTCAGATCTCGAACTTGAAGTGAGACCCCCAGTTTAACCTCTCAAATATGATGAATAGTCCTTCGGACGGTTAGGAGTCTTCTTCCTTTCTCTTTTTTGTGAATGCATAGCACTCAATTCAAAGAATGAGATCTCTTTCCCAAGGGCTTTGTTCGCGGAGTCTTCCTTAATCCTTTCTTCTTTCGTTCTTATGTTTCGGATCGAACTCTCTTTCTATCTCTCTTTCCGTCCGGGGTCTTCCCTGGAGCAGCCCACTACGCGGTAACTCTACCCTCAACCTTGACCTATTCCACGTCCCATCAAAATTCAATTCGTATTTCTTTTAGGTTTCAATTCCAGCGAGGAAAGGAAGGATTTGCGTATATAGAGTATAGAGACTTAGGAATCCACTGATTCGATAGAGTATGGTTTTGGGCCGATCGACCTCTAGCTAAGGCAGTAGAGTAGAGTAATCAGCCCCGAGTTCAATAGTTATACCTGACCAAAAACAAGGGTTCAGATGACTTCCAGATGCCCACTACGCGGTCCTTCCTTTACCATTTTCTACTGCTTCGATTCCATCTCTCACTAGCAGTTCAAGCAATTCCTCAGAGTAATGAGGTGAGGGTACAGGGGGTTAGTCAGTTTTCATTGTCCTGCCCGCAATCCTTCGATTCCCGCTATCCGCCCAAGGTATGGTACTTTTTTTGAGTGCTCTAAGATTAGTTCACAACCCTAATTTTGACGGATGTTTTCATTTGAAATATTCTTTTCCGCAATATTCTTTGCGCCTTATGTGCCTTATTCTCATAAGAGGGGCTAGGTTGATGGGCCGGCTTATGCCTGCCTCAATGCTTTCAAGCCCGAAGCTGTATTGACAACTGGATAAGCAGCAGCCCCTAATTTCTTTTATGGATGTTCATTGATTCCGCTCTCTTCCTTATTGTGCAGAGATTAATCCTTCGTCTGACTCCCCGAGCTTTTACATCTTTTCTATTTTTGAGAAATAGTTGCCCTAGCCTCAATAAAAGACATAAAATAGGATAAGTTCTCTCAATGAATTCAGCCTCCGTCCAAAGAGAAAGCCTAGGTTATGAAATAGCTCGACTGAAGAAGAATGTCTGAGGCAAAGGCTGGAGCGAGGTCTACATGCCATGGGGCCTACTAGCCCTTTGAATCCGTGGAAAGCTTATCTTATGATGCAGCTTATCCAGTTGTCATCTTAACAAGCTTATGCAGAAGATGATTATCCTTATTCAGTGGCTATCTTCCTCTCTCACATGAACCACCTCACTGGCAACCTTCTCTTAGATTATTCTCAATCTCCGAATTGATTGAAGTCGAACCGTAACCCTTCCTCGTGGCCTGCTCCACGACCAATACGACCTCCTATTTACCCCTCTGAAAAAGCACCTACTCTCAATCGCATATTTCATTGCGCCTCCGTGCAAATTCTTTGCTCATCGACCGCCTTTCAAATATGATTCATCGCAATATTCTTTGCTTTTCTTAAGTGGAATAAGACGAGAGGCAATATGGGCAATATTCTTTGCGCCTTCGGTTCCCCCGTCCGGAGGACTATCCGTATTGTATTAACCTAGCCTTCGGACCTGTCTTATGGCACCTTTTCTTTTCTCACGCAACTCTTCCTCAAATTCTTTGAGCCTTCGGACCAGTCCGGAGGACTATAGAAGGGCTGACTTCGGAGCGGTCTTGAAAACCGGTATAGTTCGAAAGAAAATCCTAGACTGGTGATAGAATGCCAATTCCAATTTGAATTTGCCGGCTACTTCTTGAATGGCTTTCATTTGAGCATCACGGAAATACCCACACTAATAGCAGGTCTGATTCCAGCATTGAATAGATCGGAATTCTATTTGTCCGTAATGGAAATTACATTAGTAGGAATCTGAAAGATCTCCCGGTAAAAAGGGTAAAGCTTTCATACTTCCTTCACCTAAAGCAGAACTGAATTTAGCCGTGAATGCAAATCAAAAGGATCTCCCGGATAAGCTTCGCGACCCGATAGACAAGGAGGCAGTCGGTAAGGAGTAAGGCCCCAGGTAGCGGTAACCACTTCATCCTTTTTTAGAGGATCGGATCCCTTTCTTTCTTTGCCCACGGAGCAGGAAGGCACGGGGAAGGAGGTAGGTACCCCAGGCCCCAGGGTTGGGCGACTTGCTTCCTCTTATTCTCTCTTCTGCTGCTAACTCCTCAGTATAGCCAGTGGCGGTTACTGGGACAGCAGGCGGGTAAAGCTTGAGAGTCATACCCCAGATCCCTTTCTCATTACTAGACATGCTAAGGAGTTCTGGCTCGACCCGAATGTCTTGATTCACAAAAATAGGCGCGAAGGACTTCAATCCTTACGGATGCAGTAAACCAGAAAAGAAAGTAGACTGAGGATAGAGGAATGGACTGAGAGAGACTCCAAAGGAGGGAGTGAGCAGAATAGGATCACAGAAATGCTTTGAAAGAGAAAAGGAAAAGAGGTTTGGCATAGAATCCAGAAGGATGAAGGCTTTTTTACCTAATCATAGAAGGAAGAGATATAAAAAACCGAAGGACTCGCCTACCTCTTTTATTTGGGCATTTGTCTGCTTGCCCTCTTTTTTTTCTAGGCTTATAGCAGAAGTCAGGAGTGTGAAAGTCTAGTTCTCACTCGGAGCCACTCAGGAATATGGATAAAAACAAGTCCTTCGGACGTCGCAATATTCTTTGCGCCTCCGGACCACCGCAATATTCTTTGCGCCTCGTTGCGCTCCTTTCTTCTTTTCCGCAATATTCTTTGCTCCTCAAATTCAAAGAGCCTCCGGACGACCATAGGGAGAGGCTCAATGTAAGATTCGTGCTATTGAGAAGCGCATTTATCTAAGAAGAGAAAACGAGTCCTTCGGACGGAGTGCAAGGATGAAAGAAGATTAAGACTTCGTACTTCTTCCCTTGTTTCATGAGACTGGGACTCATCCGTCTCTTCTTCCTCCCCCGAAACCGAGACTTCCCACTCACTTCAAGATCTCATTCTCACTCTTCTAAAGAAAATAAATAGAAAAGCCTACATCTCGCCTATTGAAAGGGTCGTATTCAGACCTATCCTTGCTGAGGCAGCTGAGCTCATAAGCCGATTCTGACTTTTGATGTGAGACAGCTACTCATGAAAGAAGACTGATAACCGCCTCCCTGAACAAGGTGAAAAGAAGATTGAATCCGTGGGTTTGGAAGAATTGAATTTGGTCTTCCCTTTCTTAAGAGAGAATGAATAGTTCGTCCTACCGCGGAGTGGGGGGCCCATTCAACTGAGACTTCTGCCGATGAGGCTTTTTCAACTTCCACAGAGAATGCTACCTTGTAAATACCCTTCCACGAGACAAGGTGGAGATTCCAGTCGTCGAGCCATTTCTTCTTGCAACTGGAAGAACCTCTCATGACTCTCTCTCTTTCATACTCTTTCTCATTCCACTGCTGCCCTAGCCCCGTCAATGAACAAGGGTGGGGGCTAGTTCTAAGGGGAAAGCTTCTCCTGTCAACTCGGGATAGACCCACAAAAGAGAAAAAAGAATTACCAGACGGTGTCCATTTTCACATTCAAAGGAGATTCGGCATTCGGAATTAGATGCATTGGCAGTCGAGCTGAAATCTTCTTTGAACCTAGCCTTTCCAGTCAGAGAATAAGACCTCTGTAGCATCCGCAACTGATCATACTCATTCCACTTATGAAGACTGATGACTATAGTCAATGCCCACGTAGCGGGGAAAGGGTGTCCGATCCGGCCCTATATAAGAGGCTCCTAAAGGAGGAGCAACTGCGCTCTTCCCAGAAGGGAAGGAGACTGGACGAGATAGACGCAGAGCTTCTTATTGGGCTACCGGAGGAGCACGGCCACTACGGAGGATGATTCGTCATCCTCAGATTTCAGACGATTCCCGCATTTATCAGACTAAGAGGTCAAGCCTCTACCGATGCCATTCCCGGGCAAAAGCTTGCTCGCCTATATTCCCCTTTCCCCGGTGGTTAACTTACCATAAAAGGATTAGTTGCTTAACTTACTCTTTTCCCTCGTAAATCCGGAAACTCTCCTGCCGGCGATTACGTGCTTCGGTTCTCTCCGATCCGACCCCTTGGCGGGGAATAGCCGGTCCGACCCGAAAGTCTAAGGTTTTCCTCCCTCTCAATCCTTCAATATTCTTTGAACCTTCGGACCTGTCCGGAGTCCGCAGGATTCAAACAACAAAGGTCCAGCTTCCGCAGTCCGGAAGATTCATCTGTAGGACTATCCATATTAACCTTTGGTCCAGGGTCCGGAGGACGAGAAAAGGCAATTCATTCATTGTCCTAGGACAGGGAAAAGAAATGCCAATGGAGAACTTATCCACGATCTTACAATAGACCTCTCTTTATCCGGACCACAAACTCAAAGTTTGAACAAACTATGTTCATTTCTTTTATAGGCTTGATTCTTTCATTGCTATTTCCCGGCTTTTTTGCTTCTTTTTCATACTTTTTCGAATATTGATAAATAACGATAATTGTCTAATTTTGACTGATTTTTCATGATTTCTTGCTGCTTTATAGGCTCAAAACCTAGCATTTTCTAGGAATTCACTCCGTCTTCAATCTAGCAGATTAATCTGAAATCTAGCACAAAGATGTCTGAAATCAGAATTCTTCTTTCATTCTCGTTAATCATTATCGTTAATGAGCTTCTTTCTTTGCGCCTAGCCTTCGGACCTGTCTTATGGCGCCTCGATCATGACCTCTGATTCAATGGAAGAAGGAAACGGGGAAGCAGCTCTCAGCTTATATATTAAAGGTCTCTTTCTCACCCTTTCCCGGATAGAAAGCGGTAACCGTCTAACCTTTCCTCGGGATACCCGAGACTGATTTTCCTTACTGTTCATTCTAACTCTAAGAATTCCAAGAGATAGGGCCTATGTAGGATATGGTCTCGTAGTAATCCCCTTCTCTTTCAATCTCCTTTCTAATCAAAGTCATACGCAACTCCAAAATGCAATGAACAAGGGCAAGAACTGGAAGAACGACAAGGACTGCAACGGCGTCAACTGAAAGAGAAAGAGGTCTAGCTTCTGAAAGGGATAGGATAATACCACCCTTCCGCACGAAGAGAAAGACCCTACTTTCTTGTTCTCGCTTGAGACTAGGTAATGTAAAGTACTCCAGAAGCAAGGGCAAAGATCGACCAAAACAAAAAAAGGAGGACGTTGAACAAGAGCTTCTTTGAAGACGGGGTTGAAGCCTTTTCGGCAATCAATGTATAGACCAGTAATTGCCTTGTATAAAAAGTCAACAGGCACAACATCACTGTCAAGGGCATTCTTCTGAGGGAAAAAGCAAAGAGTTGGACGAGGTTCATTTCTTTCTTAGATGCTGTGTGCAGCTGCCTTCCAACTATCGGAAATCCGCTCCAGTACGGGCACTGGAGTTCCTTAATGCAGCTGGAGGTCTTACTGTATAAATCCAGTGCCATTTTAGGGGGCCTGCTTGCCTATTCGTGAACATCCTATTCGATAGCACTTGCGTCAGACTGGATTAATGACTGAACGAAGGCACACTGAACCTTTCAAGCGGATTGGTACTGGACAACTAGGACATCTAATGCACTGATAGCAAGCATTCCATCTGTCTTCTATTCTTTTATAGTATTCGTATTCTAGGACTAGTGAAAGCTCCATAGAACCAATTGCATATCTAAGAGAAATTTGGATGACTATCAACTATCGGATTCGGATTCTATTGATTTTAGTGCACTATCCTTAACACAACTACTACTATATAAGTTCATATCAAGGAAATGCCTTGAATCACTCCTTTCATTGCATTGGGTCTAGCAGGCTAGAGGGGATGATGCTATTATGCTATGCCCCAGTTCAAAGTCCAAACAGTGATTGTACAGGATTTCCCCGAGTCTAATCACGGAAGAACCTGAAGTATTTTGATTATGATGTACTTTCGTATACGACTGCACTCACCTTCCCTATCTACCCCCTCACTTTGTAATGTCATTAATCTAGCTTCTGTGGAAGATTTCTTGCAGGAAAGATATGACTCAGATTCTATAGGATCCGCGCGCTAAAGCACAGCAGAGGATGCAGTACTATGCTAATAAGCACAGAAAGTATCGGACCTTAGAAATGGGGATCTAGTCTATCTCCAGCCGCTTGGGGCTATGTGTGACCAGTAGCTTTGCTTTAAGGAAGAATGTTCATTCATATAATATTAGTATATGTTCATTCATATAGTCTTAGTATTAGGAATTCAGTTAGTTTTTGTTGGATTTCTCATTACTATCAATTCTATTTATTCTTACTCAACTAATAGTAATTAATTCAAAGGATAAAAATATGAATGTTAAGAAAGAAAAAGATTAGTGTGAAAGATTCCAGGCATCAGGCATGAAAAAGCCCTAAAGTCAAGGACGCTATCACAATGGCTTGAACAAGGCCAAAAGCCAAGACCTCTCAAAAAGCTCTAAGGAAGTCTCCGACGCCCTATATTCTTTATAGACCTGTAGAAGTCTTCCGCTTATTTTTTCTAGTATAACAGAAAGAAAGATTTTGGAAACTTTCTTGAGATCCTAGACTGGAACTCAAAGACATAGCCTTCCCCATCTCCTGCTCTTCGGAGCTAACTATATGATGATAAGGAGGAATGCCTGAACTTCGTACTTCAAATGTGCTTTCTTTTCAATTAGTCATAATTTAGCAGTTAGACCAGTCCGGAGGACTCATTCATTCCTCAAATAAAGAAAGCACTACGCGGTAATCGACGGCACTAAACTACTACGGTCGAGCAGCGGCTTCAGAGATGGAACTACTTCCTTAAAGACCTTCACCCTGAAACCCGAGAGCTAAATTCAATAAAGAAGGAAATATGCTTGAATCAGCGGTGAAGAAGAGACTGAGACTCTGACTATCACTGCAAAAAAGACCGAAAAAGTGAATAGAGTAGGGGAAGATTGGAAGGTCCTTCTTCATCTGGCTAGGTACTGCTGCCGGTACTGGTAGGGAATCGAGTGGAAGCAAGGCTCAAAGAATTTGAGAAGAGAAAGAACTAGACTTTTTTCCAAGAAAAGGGTTAGGAAAAGGTTCTAGATATCAAGCACAGACCTTCTCCCTTTACTCACTTCGGGTAGACCCATCAATCATACTGGCAGACAGCTCGCTCGAAGAAAACGAGAGTAGTGCGATCACTTCTTGAATCGCAATCGTACACAACTATCACTGCCGACCTCTCACTCGTAGACAAGTATCACATATCTCCACTACGGAAGGACGCCGGGGTTTGGCCCGCTCATTACATTATATGCACTTTGATTGACGAAGAGCTGCACTTTTATTGAAGAACAAGGCTCAAAGAATTTGAGGAAACTTATACCCGTTCAATATCTTTCTATCCCTTCAATCTTGAGTTCTATAAAGCCCGGAAATGAGCAATGCCCGGGGAAGCCAGCGGGAAGGGTCAAATTGACCGCGGAGTGGGGCCCGCTACATCAGAAAATTGTCGATAGGAGAGGGTCTTAAGACTCCTACGGAGGGAGGACTATGAATAGCTATTACTACTTTGGGAGGGAGGCTTCATGATTTTGGATAGCTCTCAATCTTATTTATAGGAGGTGAAAAGAATATTGACTAGACTCTTAAGGCTCAATGCAATATGAGTGATTCATATATATTAAGGAGGGAGGACTCTCATTGCCGTTCTAACCGCTGTCAGCTACAGACCCAAAGCATGCAAGCAAAATGCACTAAGACAGGTCCGAAGGACTATCCATCAGGGAGAAGGACGGCCCGGAAAGAGAGTCCGTAGGTCGGAGCAGAGTCAAAGCGAAGGAATTAGGTAGGTAGGTTCAGTTGTACTTCTTGTGAATTAATAGGGATAAAGAGTGAGGGGTTCTCGGGGACCAAAGGATTAGAGAGAAAGAAGAAAATAAGAAAGAACGAAGCAAAATAGATCGCCACTACGCGGGAAGCAAATAAAGCAAGAAATGGTACTCAGAAATTGCGTAGTGAATCTTCCTATTCCATTCTTATGAATCAATTGCCTAGTAAGTTCTTCTTCCTCTTCCCTTTCTTTGCGCGCAGCAAGATCCATGAAAGAAGAGAAGGCCACTATTAGTTTAGTATAGTACTACAATGTTCTCTATCTTATCTATTTCAAGGCCCGTAAGAGGTTCTTTCTTTCGATATTCTACAATGCGGGTTCATCCCTGATTTCAAGATTTCTTGAGAGAGATAGAAGCAAAGCATGTGCCTATAGAAAGGGAGAGTCCAGAGATTTCGGTCTTCAAGAAGAAAAAAGAGGTTCAGAATGAATGCAAATCTAATGAACCTTCGCCTGAATACCGCGGAGTGGGTGAATTACAGAAGACTATTGAAGATATGTGTTAGAAATTGAGGCATCCATAAAAGAAGAAGAAAGAGTATAGAACTCATATAACTAAGATAGAGGAAGAGAAAAGAAAGAGATTCTGGGGTCAAAGCAAGAAAGAGCTTTAGTCGTGGATATCGCGAATGAGATTCGGCAAGAAATCAGCCTACTTTTGACTAAATAAAGGGAAAAGGTGAAGCTCCAACGAGAGCAAAGGTGGGGTTGTTCTGGGAGCATCCGCCTGCTCTCGATCCCATTATAATACGAGATCATATGCTTTCAGACATAAACTCCTGCTCATGGTGAACTGCTCATATACATACTAATATGATCGCTACCAGAACTACAAAAAAAACCTCCTTTTAGAAAGAGGTCAAGAAACCTCCTAAAAAAGCCTCTTTCCATTATACGATACCAGCAGAAAAGGAATCCTTGGACAAGATGGGCTGTAAGGAATAGTAAGTAGGTCGGAAGGCCAAGAGAGATAGCCCTTCCATTCCATTTCCATACACTGCTCTCGCATGCCAGGCGGAAGATCAGAAGTTTGTTGCCAAAGCAAGCTCCACAGCAGACCAACTAAAGGCCTTTCCAAAATTATGACTAAGGAAAGACAGATTTTTCAAACTAGCCTTGAAACCGGCTTTTTTTGATGAAAAGTCCCATGTTATTGAGTTAGCCTGCTTCCTCTCCTTACAGTCGAGCCGCTTTCGCTCCTCTCCTCTCCGTTCAGAAAGAAAAGGGAAATCTTCTTTGAACCTCTTCTTAAGCAGCTTATTCTTGTGCTACAGTAGAGAACAAGGCATTCTTGAAAAGAGATGAATAAGCCTATTAGTTCACTTGCAAGAGGGAAGGCCCAGAGAGAGTGCCCTTATTTATACAAGGTCCTTACCTTTGAGATGCTTTGAATAGCCGCCTAGGAATATGAAAGAAAGAAAAGTTTTGACTTTCTAGCTAAGCCAGTAGTAGTTCAGTTCCGGTCATCAGGGCATGAAGCTAGAGGGACGAGAGTTGCGAGAGCTAAAGCGAGAGAGGGACTTTTTTCGGTCGTGAGACAGAGGTCAGAGGCAACTAACTTCCTTCTTATATAGGTGTAGTCGTGCGTCTTAATAGATCTTCTTCTATACTAATAGTAGGAGTAGTGGGTTCATCGCTTTCCCACGTAGCGTGAAAGGGTAGCAGTTCTTCTTTCTCTTTCAGCAGGATAAGTTCTTCTTTCAGAAAAATCAGTAGCAGTCCTTCTTTCTGTGTCGGATGACATCGTCGCCTAAGACCGCATAAGAGGTCAATCTGATTCCGGGATATACCAGTTCTGCTACCGCCCAGACCAGTGGTGGGACAGGGCGAAAAGAGGCCAAGAGGAATACGAGGGGTTGTCCGGCGACAAAGGAAATAGAAGTTTTCTTTCGCAAAAAGGAGACTGAGAATAGATTCCTTGCTAGAGCGGACGGCAGCGGACGCAAAAGAAAGAAGGTCCGAATGCCGACTCCTTCATGCATAAGGTATAGAGGCCACCTATCTCTCTTTCAATCTATGGAACCGATGACGGTATTCCTCTCAATCGGAAAAGAGGAGCGAAGCTCGACGAGAGAAAGAGAAGGAGACGAAGACAAAGAGAAGAAAGCTAAGAAGGAAAGAGATCATGAAATCTTCATGAAACTCTCATTCCGCTGATCTTATCGAAAAGGGTCTCGCCTTCCTTTCGCCTCTGCTCTTGGTGGGGAGTTTGGTAGAGCCTAATTCTCTTGTGCACGAGCAGCTCTTTTGACTTCCTCTTGACTACGAATCCTATGAGTTTACTGACTATCCACTTAACCTTTCTCATAATTCCTTTGAAATCAAGCTCCAAGATCTCTTGCTTCGATAGTAGGATAGTCGGACCCGTCCTTTTGACCTCGTCAATATTCTTTCGAATATGAATTCATCCTCAGGAGTTTTTTAGTTCCATTAATCAGTCCTTCTATCAAATTCGTGAATATGGAAATAAGGGTCCAGACGACGTCCGAAGGCGCAATGAAATATGCGACTTTGAACCTTTGTCGGCGAAAATCAGATAAGACGGAGCGGTCGGCGATTGAATGAGAAATTTCAGTTGAAACCCTTGCTGTGGATCTGCTTTGGCTTTCACTTTCCTTTTTGTGGATAAGTTTCTTTTAGAATAGCCGCAACTCAATGAATTCAGCCTCCGCCTTCAATGACAAGGGAGGGCTCATAAGTAGCTTTGGCTTTCGAAATCTTCTTTGAGCCTTGCCTCTTCAGATAAAGACGGGTGAGATCCAGCAAGTAATCCATCCATAAGCATCAGTAAAAGCAGAAGCATATCCAGAAAGAAGCCGATACCAACAGCAAGAAAGACCCCCGCAAATATCAAAGCATATCTGCCGATGATAAGGAGAGCAGTACCGATAGCACCAATAGCATCCCTTCCTCTTCCCTTTACTGGGGAGCCATCACCAGGGCCGATGATCCATCCAACCCCATACCGAGATGCCCTTATGATGATGGGCGTGATCCATAGCCGATGTTGGCTAGAAGCAGTCTCCCTTTGAGTCAGTGTAAGCTTCGACGTTTCAGATCGATATTGAGTTCCATATCCTCTGACAGATATTCCAGATGTAGAGAGAGATCCAAAGCCATTTTCTCGAGATCGAGTAGCTCATACCCCTTATATCTCTTTGAAAGAGCAGAATGAAAGAGGATGAAAGAGGCCCACTCCGCGGTGTCCGACTATCGATGGCCGTAGCAACTGCCCCGCTCCGTGGGCCGATAGGTCTCGTTCAAAAGCCACTTTAGTTGATGTGGTGTCCCAATCAATGTGCTCGGTGATGATGTTGTCATCGCTGATACCCAAGTTGCTGAAGTTTCTTTTCTCAATTAGGAGTGAAAATGTGCACCTTCGTTCAGTTCTTTAATCGACTGAAAGATTTGAGTTTGCTAAGCGCTTTTGCTAAAAGGGTGGACGCATGGATTTTGATACCATGTCCGCTCCTTCTTTGCTTGCTTACCATCATCCATATGGTCTTCTTATTTTATGTCAAAAATATCCATATCCATGAAAAGGCAAGATTAAGGATGCCTTGGTGGTGGGGGTTATAGGGTCCTTGCCAAACTCAGTCATACAAGATCTCCTCACTTTGAGCGGGTTCTTGCTATGTACACCAAGCCCCCCGGCAATGACGAGACATTATCATTCTGGCTTGGTAGAGTGAGCTTTCGCTCTTCCTTATCTGAGCGGTTGAATTATCTCCTTCCTGAAAGAAGTCAATAAACAAAGGTAGCTCTCATTATTTGCTTTCCAAGAGAGGACTTCCTTGAGTGGTCTTTGCTCAGGAACTGGATGATGGCTTCGGTACGTCCATTGGTAAGAAATGCATTATAATGAAGGAACCTATCTTTTTTTGATTTTCAGCATCAGTCTATGAGAAAGAATGGAGGATCAGACGCGAATCGAGTGAGCTCATTCGCTTTGGTCTTCTCTGGAAGATCTATGATTTGGTAGCAGAGAAGGCTCAAAGAATTTGAGTGGAGCCCGCCATGTCTGAAAGAAGACCTCCCTGGATTTCGGGGATGGTTACTAGAAGGAGTCGGAGGCATTGATTTCTTAGTCGAGCCTGATGCTTTCACCGGCTTTGAAAGGGATCATCATCAGACTTTAGGCGCACCTGGGGGAAGGACTACCCTTTTATGAATATATGCAATTAAGAAAGCGAATTCACTGATAAAGAGACGAAACTAAGAACTGCCATAATGAACCTAAACTAAAGACGGAAAGATCACGGAATACCTTTTGAGAGATACCCTCAGACTGAGTGAGTCCTAAAGCCGAAAGACGAAGGCTGAAGCAAGGATAGCAGTCAAATTCTCATGAAAAGGAGAGTGCTAATCAGAAAAGAAATACTGTAAGGAAGGGAAAGCGGCCTAAGCCAAAGGTACGAAGGAGCAAGCGGAGGCCCCCGTTCGAGACAGACACCATGTCAGGGTGGAATGGGGCTAAGCTGTAGGAACCGGTCGGATTCGAACCGACGAATAGAAGTTTTGCAGACTTATGCCTTAGCCACTTGGCTACGGTTCCCTATCAATTCCATGTCTTTCTCCACTCCTTTGCTGAAGAGGGTGAGACCTGGAATAAGAGATGCCGGAATGCTTTGGGAGGAAGGGCACAACATAGGTGGAGATGGATTTGAATCAAAACTCTCTAAAACGTCTTATATCTAAGAGTTCTCCCTACCTGGGCGAGAGTATAAAGAAGCATTTAGGGATTTCTTCATGATCCTAGAAAGTGGATCAAGCCTCTGAAACCGGACTCTTTCTTCCCTCTCTCTTCCATCCATATCCCGCCCCTGAAAGAAGACTGGAATGAATTCCAATAGAGAAAAAGAGTTGAAAAACGAATGGGGAGTCGGGTCAAAGAATTTGAGAAGCTGCGTAGGAGGACGGAGGCTCTAAGCTGAACATTAATTAGGGATAGCTCTGATTTTGGAGAAAGAATTATCTCTTTAAATCAAGCAAAAAGCAACCTAGGAGTGGGGGATCCAATCGCTAACGTCTAAGTCGAGTGGCTGCGCACCAACAAAGAAGGTGATATGAATTCCTTCTCATGCTTCTATGGACCGCCGAGACAGATGCCTCTTTATGCAAGATTGTTCCCTGGACACTCGCCTTCCTCCCAGTGGGCTTAGGGGATTATGATGATTTCATCCTATCTATGGGGATGCTTTCTTCTATTTAGAATAGAGTGAGTTCATTAACGAGATTCAAGAAAACAAAAAGAGTGGGAACCTTACAATATCCCTGTCTTATGGAGCCTACTCTCGCAAGCTTCTTATACTACACATCCGAGATTCATTTCTTTTTCATTCCGAAAGAGATGAAAGAACTGCTACAATCGGCTTGGGCTGAGGCCTTATGCCTTTCTATCTGGTTGGGAAAGAGCAACTGAAACTTCCCTTCCAGCCTCTACTGATCCTGGCGCGGAAAGATCTGGGTCTTTGAGGCTAGCTTCGATCCCCCTTTATCTCCTGAGAAGTCGTATACCGATCTGGGAGTTCTTCCCTCCTTGTCAGGGGACCCGTCTAGCTACCGATCCTATTCATTCAACTTACAGTCTTAGATCTCATCTTTTATCGTGAGTTATAGAAGTTCATGAGTTCATGAGTGCTAGTTGGGATCTTCGTTCTTTATAATGCATTTCTCTTTCATTCTTTCTTTTTCAACAAAGAAAGCCACGTAGCGGTATTTTGAGAAATAATCAAGCCGATTTCTGACACTAAACTCTCGTATATTGAATGACCTATTGATTTGGTACCAGCTCCTCTCTCTCTTCCTCCCTTTCCTGTAAGCAATGGAGATCGGTCAAAGGTAAAAAGACAATATACAATAAGAAAAATCTCTTTATGTTCAGAAAATGACCGGAAAACCAAGAAGCTAAATTAAGCCAAGGCATTAGTCCTCTTTCCATCTCTCCCCGCTTGGCTATCACAGCATGAACCCCCTCTTTCCCACTCAAATTCAAAGCTTTAAGCACGAGTTGTGGTTCGCCAATCGCTATGTCCGGCTTCAGATTCAAGCCAATTCCCCTGAACCAATGAAGCAACCATTAAAGCAGGCCCTTGATTACAGCATTCGCTACTTAGCCTATAGTCAGTCAAGAATGAAGAGAGATGGGAACCGATCCTAGCTTCCCCGAGAGGGCAAAATCAAGGCATAAGGACCGCTATCCAAGTGGGATGGTTAGTAATCTTAGATATTATGTCCTTTGGTCTCGACTGATAACCTCTTCCCAAGTCTCAGACAAGGCTGAAAAGAGTGGTAAAGGAAGATAGCCATCTATTTGTCCTCTTCATAAAGTACCGAAGAAAGAGGTGAAAAGAAGATTTCATCAGACGAGCATGAATTCAAAGTAATAGCCAAAATACAAAGAGACTGGTAGATTTCAGACTAGTCCTTCTTCTGAAAATTTCATTGATCCGTAGTTAGGATGAATTCAATATTCGAGGATCAATTCAATATGAGAAGAATTTTGAGAAGCGACTATTAATGATCGATGTTCTTGGAGACTTCTACGTCGTCACGTCAGAAAGAAGAAAGCCTACGGCTGGGAGAAAAGGTCAACTTTTCTCAGAACAAAAGGACAGGTTTTCCTTTGCTTAACATATGAGTTTAGGACAAGAGCTCTTTCTCCCCGCATCTGGATGGACACGAACTCAGAATCAATCCTTAGGGCTTGGGGCCGTATCTTCCTGCTAGGTGCCCTCTGATCTCGAAAGAGAACTAAATGGGCGGGGGGGGAGTGGAATGATTTTGTATTAATTCAATCGATGAAAAAGTACGAAAATAGCGAACGAGAAAGAGAAAAGGAGTCAAAAGAAAGAGAGTCCACAAAGACTTATTTGACTCATTCAGGGGAAAACCGCCCCGTGGGAATTGACCCGTCGCGGGATTGCTGACTCATAGCCTGAATAGCCCCACCAAATAGGAGGGATTCCGCCTAAGAGCAGATTCAAACTTCAGGACCGAGGCGGGATGAATACGGGGTTCTCGATCAACGGAGATTATTATCTCCTTTATTCATTAGCATAAATCGTAGAAAGAACCTTCCTCCCTTCTACTAAACTCAGTAGCAAAGAAAGATATTCCATGATCAGACTGACGATATTATGTCTTTATGGGGGTCGGATACCATTTGTTTCATTACCTGAAAAAGAGAAAGACGCCTCATTCTTAAGTCTAATGTTTCTGACTCCTTCGGTCGTGAATATGGATGAATGAGTCCTTCGGACGGGCTCCAACTACTTCTATTTTTATGGGACTGATTCCTATTCGCATTCCCTTCCTCCCGAGCAGGTGTCGAGCGCTTACGATTGAGCGCCGATTCTCCTCTTCTTGGTCGAGGGCTAATCAACTGGAAGAAGAAAAGGGATTTGATTTGACTTTCAAACTTTCCCATAGCGGCTAAACCATGAAAATGGAGTTCATCGACCCTCACAAACCGAAGATGAAGAAGATTCCACCTCGGGTCGATCGGGGACATCACTCGGACCAATAGCAAGGAGATTAACTGGTCGACACTAGGCGATGTCAATCCAAGGATGACGAGTGAAATGCCTTTCTATTGGCCGAAAGGCTAAAAAAAAGGAGGCCTACGAAGCGATTCTTCTTTCTAAACCTAATAAGATCAAAGAATATTGAAAAATCAAGGCGGTCGATGACGACTCCCACAAGGTAATAGGTTGAATAGTCCTTCGCTTCGCAATATTAGTTCCCCGTGTCAATGTTTCTGACTCATCTGGACCTTTGTTTTTGGAGTATTAAGACCGGTCCGAAGGCGTCACAGGTCCTCCGGACTGCGACTGAGGATCAAAGAATTTGATTGAATGAGAGAGAAAGAATATTGCCATTATTTTCGTGATTCCAAAGAAAAGCTCTTATGTTAAATAGCCGCTCCAAAAACAAAGGCGGAAGATGAGGCGCAATGAAATATGCGTAGAAGAATGAATGAATCTACCTTTCAGTCCTTCGGACCAAGCCCTATACATGAATTTTGATCTATTTATTTGATTTCCTCTTCTCGAATTGAGATCATAAGATGACGCGCATCAATCCTTAACTTAAGAGAGAACCCTCATTGTGAACCTGAATTCGGTCTTTCTCTAACCACCGCTTCTTTTGTGGCATTCAAGCGCAGATGTAGCTAAAATCTAGACTGCCCGTTCTGCTCTTTCTGCTTTTCAACTCTGAAACTATGGCAATGAATTGGACATTCAGAGAAAGATGCCTGTATTTAGTGTCCGCAATATTCTTTGCACCTCGATCCGATCTTTCAAGAAAAGCTGCACAAGATAAAAGGATGGGAGAACCTAAACAGAAGGATGGATATACCTACCCGTTGGGGTTCGTCGGCCTCGTGGGAGAGTTTCCTTTCGTGCGCCTCTTGGGAACTCTTCGTACCGCCTCAATGAACAAGGGGAAACTACGGATTTCTTAGTCATCCGCAACCTAGGCTTTCCTGGAGAACCTACTATTTTGTCTCCCACTCCGCGGTTTCATATGAAAGGAATAAAAAGGCAACTCAATGAACTAAAAAAAGTTAAGACGTCAACTCCTCTCCTTACAGTCGAGCCTCGGCTTTCTTTTCTTATGAGTCTCAAAGATTCCAAAAAATAGCCCTAGGAGATAGAGAAAAAGAAGCGAAGCGACTGATCGATGTTCTTGGCTGGAGCGTCTTCCTTTTCTTTAATCCTTTTTTTTCGGGGTCTTCCTCAGTCTTTTTTAGGTTATTCCTCTAAAGGGACTTCTCTTTCGGAATATTGCTCGGCCGTAGTAGGGTAGGAGAAGTCCTTGCCGTGGAGTTCCTTCTATTAAGTAAGTAGGTCGTCAACTCGGCTTAGCTGCCTGCCCGCCCGTCCTTAGTAATATCTATCAGTCGATCCGGGATTCTAACCTATCCCGCTCGGCCGGTATATTCTATTAAGTCGATTGAAGACCTGCCACTGCCTCCCCTTCGTCGAGCTGCTTCGCACCGCTACGTGGGCTTCTATCTGAGCGCGAACTAGTTCTACTCTAGTCTCCAACTCATTCCTATTCTCACGCAACTCTTCCTCAAATTCTTTGAGCATCTGGACCCCTTATAATTCTCTCTCCAAATTTCTCTTTATGAACACTGATCCGGATTCCCCACCGGTATACCCCCGCCGGATTGAGCTAATCTACCAGCGATGGGGCTCTGGATCACATCAAGGACGGACGTGCGGACCCATCCCACTCTCGTACCATGAGAAAGCACTATTCGCATACTCGGTGATATACCGGCGTAGAATAAGTAACCTTTGCGGGAATGCCCGGAGTCCAGAGTGGATCTAAAAGAAGGAATTCAGTATTTCATACCACTGGAATCACCTCTTTCAATTCTTTGTTAAGAGGATCTCTTCTCCATCGCCTTAAAGGAGGCAATTTAGTCCGAGTTCTGAAGGCACTTTAAAGACTAATGGAAGGCTCAAAGTATTTGAGAAGAAGATATTTCTAAAGCGTGAATCAATCTTTAAGTGCTTTCGTCTGATTTTGAGGTTTGGAAGAATAAAGACAAGGGATATTCTTGGATTTCAGACTCGCTTTCATAGTAGAATACTTTCATAAGAGGATGAAATTCAGAATCAGAATAAAGAAGTCCTACTACGCTTCCCCGTCCGGAGTCCGCAGGATTCAAACAACAAAGGTCCAGAACTATCAAGGGTCCTGCTGAAACAAAGGTCCAGGGTCCGTCCGGAAGAGCTATCTGTAGTCCGTAGTCCGTCCGGAAGAGCTATCTGTAGGACCATCCATTAGGAGTAGTCCGTAGGATTTATCCGGAGTCCGGAAGATTCATCTGTAGGACTATCCATTAGAAAGGGGTAGGAGTAGTCCGGAAGATTCATCTGTAGTCCGAAGTCCGCAGGATTCATCCGGAGGACCGTCCATTAGAAGGAGGACCTTCCTTAAGGGTAGGAGTCCATAAAAAACTAGGAGTAGTCCGGAAGATTCATCTGTAGGACCATCCATAAAGGAAAGGGTCCAGCTGTTTACCCGGAGGACCGTCCATTAGAAGGAGGACCATCCATAAAGGAGGAGGACCTGTCTTATGGCGCCTTGCGAGGGAATAAAAAGGCAAGAAAAGGAAAGCCTAGAATCAAGGTCTTGTGGTGGTTCAGTAATATCACTCAATCTTTTCTTACTAATTGCTTTGGCCACCTTCCCAATGTGAACCACGAGAGGACCAAGCGACCTATAATCATTGCCCGCTCCGTGGGCTTCTTTCTCTCGGGGAATATCGGTATACCGCTACGTGGGCGGCTCCTTGCGACAAAGCCCCGGTGTATTGCTATTGGAAAGAAAGGCCATTAAGAATAGATTAGATTCTTGAAGGTCTAAAGATAAAGAATGCACCGGAAAGTCCTCGCACTCATAGTAAGAAGTAGGTAGTGGCCAAAGAGTATTCCTTAGTCAAAGAACCAAGGGTCAGGGATCCGAGAAAAAATCCCATTAGCCGACCTTAACCGAGAGTTTTGAAGAGAAAGCCTAGGTCGTGCAACCCTTTCATTTTTCTATAAGATAGAAATTTCATATTCATTCTTGGGGGTGACCGGGCGTAGACTGATCTAAAGACCTTCCGGTCGGTGAGGCGGCCTCTTTCCGAGACTAGGGGTTCTCATCACCTTTATCACGAAGATGAGATTAGTGGTTGACCACTGACTAAATAGAGAGAACTCTTTCGAGTTTGGGACTCCATATTAGCCATGAAGGCCAGGAGAGAAGAGAAATTCTCTTATTATAGTAATATTGATCGATTATCAGTATTCTTAAGCAATACTACTTAATGCTCTGTGTATGAGAGGCCCTACTCGGGGAATGCTTGAATTCTATCTTTCCTCATGGATCACTTTCCGAATTAAGCTTAACTTTTCATTGAGTGAAAGCCACTACGCGGTATTTCATTCATTGATCGGCGTCTGCGAATTCTTGGCACACTGTGACCCACTTTCCAAGATGTGAATAAGGAATCCTGGATTTGATCCTCGAGATTCATTCCATTTGACGACTTCCAACTAGATCAAATGATAAGGATAGATAATTGGTCAAGACTGCCGCTTCTCTGAAGAAAGAAGAAGAGGAAGTGGCGAGAGAGAGAGAGAAAGGTCAGTAAAGAGAAAGCCTAGCGTAGGGATCTCCGCGATCTTGTGCCATTTGTTCTTTTATCATCTGACGAAGGAAAAGAGGGAGAACTGGAGGTGTAGAGGAAGAGGGACTAGCGAAAAGCAGCCCTTTACATTGACTCTCGATCTATCACAAAGGGGGAAGAGGTTAATTGCCGAAGCCTCAGTTGACCGGTGGGCTGGGAGTCAGTCTCGGATTAGGAGAGACCGTAATTTCTCTTTAGAGAGTGAAGGAGTCAGAGGTAGAAAGTCAGGACCAAAGGAAGAGGAGCGTAGTCACGAGACCAGAGTTTATGAGTCTGAATATGCTTGGGGAATTTTCTCTCTCCGAGATGAGAAGAATGCCTATTCAAGAGGGAATTCCCTTGCTTTCTCAACCGAGACTGAGACTGACTCCCCCACTCAGGGGAGGTCTGACTGAGGAAAAGAGCAGAATAAGAATAGGCTTGAATTTCTTCTTTATCCTATTTAGACGAATTCTAACCCTGCGCGGGAACTGAATACCTGCAAACTTGTATTGTATAAATACCGGTACCCCCAGAACTCCTTTCCCTATCGGGAGAATTCAGCCCCATCTTGATGGAATGAGTTCCACACTGAGAATTACCTTGTCCACGAAAGAATGAAGTTCTCGATTCTGATATTTGGAAGGAGGAATGACTCTGAAATTCAAGATGTGCATGGCTAAATGGTTAATGAGTCGCGGACCGCTCATCTGGAGCTTGATTTTTCTTCCATTTCCGTAATTTCAAGTCAAAGCAAGGCGCAAAGAATATTGCGAAGAATTCAGAGTGATGAATATTTAAGGGCTTGATTCATAAAGATCTTTCGGTCTTTTTTCGCGGAGCTTTCTTATCGACTTATTAATTAGATAATCCTCGACTGCTTATTATATCAGATTATTCTCTCTGGTTCAAAGACTTATCCACTCAATGATCTTATCTTATTATATCCATATATAACTTTCTACTACTAAGATTATAGAAATTCACTCGCCGCGCCCCGCTTGATAAAGCCCTTTCATCTTATTATATCTGATTTTTCGCGGTTCGAAGCCTGATTGACCGCGAGGCCGGCTATTAGATTCGATGAATTCTAAGTTCTTTTAGGGCTCAGATGCATACCCGCATGAATAAAATAATACGAGTTCGCGTAAAGAGAGTTTCCGCATAAACCGACTTCTCCACCGCCTCCAATCTCCTTTCATTCAAGGCGCGATCCGGGCCACTTGATCGCCTTCGATTGGCTCGTGCTATGGGTTCTCAAGCTCAAAGAGGTCTCGACTTCCTTCCTCCCTCTCATTTCTCCCTTTGAACTCTTAATCCTTGATCATTAATCCTTTGCCTACAAGTCTATTAGCCCTACTATATCACTATTTATATAGACCGAGTTCACGAGGAGGGGGACCCCAGTATCCGGCGGTTGAAAGGGAAGAGCTAGAACTGAATATCAATGGGGTCAAGGTAGCGGGACTTGAGGCGAGATCTAATTGACTAAATAAAGCGAGAGGGAAAGGATTGAGTAGGGTACTAAAGGGAAGGCGGATTCATGAGATGAAATTATAGACGGAAGTTCTCTCATATCGGGGGGATATGAGGTATATATTATATAGGATCGATCGGCCAGACCCAGGAGAGGATCAGGCTCGACTAGCGCGGGAGATGGGGAGCTATCAGCTACCGGTCTGCTCTCTTTATTAGGCAGTTGCATTTTCAAAGAAATGCGCACCGCTCCGTGGGTACCTTTTCCTTCTAAAAGCTCTCACTAAATATGCTATCTTCTAAATTATTAACCCCTAATTCATATCTAATTTCCAAGGTCAGGGTATGTGATCCTAGGCATTTCAGCTCCACACCTTCATTGCCCATCCCAGGAATTTATAGACAAAGAGGAATAAATAATGGCGGGGAAGAGGGAATCCTCCAGTTCCGCTCGCTTTTCTGGCTCTCTGGTCTTGAATCTGGGCACCGGTGGGTAATAGGTTTCATAGTCCTTAACTACGCCTACTTTAGAGCGAGTCTGAAATCCATATTAAGAGCCAAACCTCTGCGGTCAGTCCTTCGGACCAGATGAGTTTCATTCCAAAAAATTAGATTCCTTAAAGAACTTTGCGACTAATAAAGAAAGCACTACGCGGGAAGAAAGAATATCTTTAGCTGACTAAAACGGGACTTCTCTTTCGGAATATTGCTCGGCCGTAGTAGGTCTTCTTCTCTTCAAAGTAATAGTAAAGTAAATCATCAAAACCTTGAATTCGATCTTTCATCTCTTTACTACTGATTTCTTCTTGATCAATATTCTTTGATCCTTAACACATTCTTTTCGTAGAAAGCCCAGTCAATAAAGAAAGAAGACAGGCGATGTTACGATCCGAGCTTACCGATTCAACGAAAGCTTCTCCAGCCACAAGAACTGAAACGGATGCTGGAAGAACTAAGTATACGGACTCCACTTCCCTGTCCGAGCCAACTCCAATCGACAGGGATTCTTCCGGGATTCGACGCTTGAGCTATCTCTTACCTTTTAAGGCCAATAAGTCGTATTCGTCCCTGCGGTCAAGTAGCTTCTAACCTCTCCGGCTCGAGCTCCTTCTTGTAATAGTACTTCTGCCGATTGAAGTTACTCCAGTCCGAAGGACTGATTTATGGAACTTTTGATAGTCCGAAGGCGCAATGAAATATGCGTTGACTAGACTTCCAGGTGCAAAGAATATATAGAAGGCTCAATGCAGAATATTGCGGTTTGCGTGAGTGCAAAAAGTGGTTAATGAGCTTATTTTCTTTTCTAGGGAATTCTTTATGTGGATTCTTGAATTCTCGTTAATGAGTGGACTGCGGTACGGGACAGGCAATAGAGATTTTTCGGGAAGACTATGAGAGGGGCATCCATAAAATCAGAGGGGAGAAAGGAAGGCTAGGGCTGAGAAGGGAATAACCGCTTCTTGTGGCGACCATAAACCTTTGGCTCCTTGCTTCATACTAAATCTTATCCGATTCGACTTGATGAACAAGAGAAACCGGTCCATTACCGTAGTCCCTGACCTTTGAAAGCCAAGTGCCCTCCTCTTTACTTTACCGCGTAGTGGCTTTCGAAATCTTCTTTGAGCCTCTCCTCTTTTGAATTTTGAATAGGAAGCAGGGAAGAAAGTAATGTGAATTGAGTGAGCCCAGCGCTTAATCATAGACGAGCCAGGGGGTGCTTTCGCCATTGAATAAACCCTAAAATTGAGCATGAGTGAATGCTCCCCTTCCATCCGGTTGGTGAAAAAGTATGTTCATCGGCAAGGACTGGAGTGGAGGGATTCCTTTCAAGCAGGAAGCCCAAGCGAACTGGTGGGAATAGGACTAAGAAATACTTGCTTTGCTGGAGTGGAGGGCTTACCGCTACGCGGGCAGTCTTATCAATTAGATCTCTCCTCACTCTCGCCGGTCGACTGATATAACTCCTATCCTTATATTAGCTGAGAACCTGCGAAACTCATAATCAGAGAAGGACAACTGCTCAAGAATTTGAAAGATCAATGAACAAGGTGAAAAGAATTTGAAAAGCTAGGTCCTCTCCTTACAGTCGAGCCGCTTTCGCTCCTCTCCTTACAGTCGAGCCGCTTTCGCTCCTCTCCTCGATCAAGAGGTTATTAGTCTCAAAGGAAGAGGAAGTAATAGCTCGACGTTCAAGGGCACATACTGAGTTTACGAAGAAGAGGAGAAATGAGTTTACGAACGATCTAGGGAAGAGTGGCAGCTTTTCTTGCTGTGGAAGTAGCTGAATAAGGCTCTTTCTGAAGTGGTTGAAGGAGAGGTTCTAGCTTTTCTTGTTCCGGTTTCATAAGTGGCAGTGGACATTGGCAGCTGAGGCTGCTATCTCTCTTGCCCAAGCAAGGCAAATATCAAGGCTTAAAACGAGAAATCCTGGGATTGTAATGTCCCAGTTGGTTAGTCTCTAATACTGTGATTTGACTATTTCATGATTCCACGTTCTTTAAGGAAGAAAGGTCAGACTCCGAAGTCAGATAATCAGCCGTAGCCCATCCAATAAGGAAGAACAGACTCAAAAGTCAGATAAGACTTAAGGCGCGAAGCGACAACCTACTAAACCTACGGCAGAACTGGAGGCAAGGGGCGAAGAGAAGATACCGTAGGTCAGACTATTACAAAGAAGAAGAAGACGATAAGACGATCAGACGATATTGAATGCTCCGAATCGTCTTCCTTCCGGCTTTCCCTTCTTTTTCTTCTGGGGAATCTTCCCCCTTATCTTTTTCCGGCTTTCTCGGAAAGATCCCTTGAACTGTGACTGGGCTGCGCCTTTGATTCTGAGTACTTTATCTAAGAGTTCTCGATCCGAGTAGATCGTAGATCGGATCGGCTTTGCCTTTTCTTTTCCTTCTTTATCCGGGGAATCCTCCCCCTTGACTTTATCCGGTAAATTCCCCTTGACTGACTTAGGGGCCGAGAGGTACTAGCTCGGTATCGTCATTCCCTTCTTCGAGATCGTAGATCGGTATCGGCTTTGCCTTTTCTTTTCCTTCTTTATCCGGGAAATTGTCCTTGACTTAGGGGCCGATAGGCCTCGACTCCTTCTTCTTCTTTATGCTGTGGGGAAACCTTCCCCTTACCTTTTTCTTCTGGGGAATTCCCCTTTACCTAGGGGCCTTTAGGCCTCCTTCCCTTCTTTTTCCTCTGGAGAAACCTTCCCCTTATAGTAGAGTAGTTCCCTTCTTTTTCCTCTGGGGAATCCTCCCCTTTCAATCAAGGAAGTTGCCGATAGGCCGAGACTCCTTCCCTTCTTTCTCCTCTGGGGGAATCCTCCCCCTTGACTTTATCCGGCTTTCTCTTTTGTCTTCCTTCCGGCCGGCGGCCTTTGCCTTAGTTCGTGGTAGATCCGAGGAGATCGGATCGGCTTTGCCTTTTGTCTTCCCCCTTATCTTTATGCTGTGGGGAAACCTTCCCCTTATAGTAGTTCCCTTCTGTATCCTGTGGGGAATGCTCCCCTTTCAATCAAGGAAGTTTCCGATAGGCACTGAAGGAAAGTCAAGGCCGATAGGCAGTGGGCTTTCCCTTTTTCCCTAGATCCGAGAAGCTGGGGGGAATCTTCCCAAAGGCCGAGAGGCCTTGAGTGGGCTTTCCCTTCTTCTTCGATCGTAGATCGGATCGGTATCGTCTTTGCCTTCTTTCTCCTCTGGGGGAAGATTCCCCCTTAAATAAAGGAAGTTGCCGATAGGCCGAGAGGAGTTCCCTTCTTCGAGATCGGATAGGTACCTCCTTGAAATCAAGGAAAGGAAAGGCCGATAGGCTAAGCTCTTGACTCATTCATTCCATATTACTAGAACCCAGAAGACGATTCCGTCTGATCGTCTGATCGTCTTCTTTCCTCAATATTCTTTGAACCTGATTTTGCTTTATTCTTTGGGGAATCTTCCCCCTTAAATAACTAAAGTCCGATAGGTACCTTCTTTAAATCAAGGAAGTTGCCGATAGGCACTCAAGGAAAGGGCCTTTAGGCCGAGAGTCGGCTTTGACTTTTGTCTTCCTTCTTTCCGGCTTTGCCTTATCTTATTATATTAGTTCGTGGTAGATCCGATCTCCTCGGATCGGCTTTGTCTTTTGTCTTCCTTCCGGCCGGCTTAGGAGCTAGGAGTACAGAGCTAGGAGATCGGATAGGGACCTTAAAAGAAATCAAGGAAAGGTCAAGGCCGATAGGCCGAGAGTGGGCTTTCCCTTCTGAGAGATCGTAGATCGTATAGGTACCTTAAAAGAAAGAGACTAAGGGCCGATAGGCACTGAAGGAAAGTCAAGGCCTTTAGGCCGAGAGGGACTAGCTCGGTATCGGCTTCGCCTTCTTCCCTAGATCCGAGGAGATCGCAGATCGGATCGGTATCGGCTTCCCCTTGACCTTGAAAGGAAAGGCCGATAGGCCGAGAGTGGGCTTTCCCGCGGAGTGGGCTTAGTTCTTGGTAGATCCGAGGAGAGCGGATCGGCTTTGCCTTTTGTCTTCCTTCCGGGCAAGAGTTCGAGTGGGCTTTTCCTTCTCTTATTATATTAGTTCTTGGTAGATCCGAGTAGATCGTCGATCGGATCGGTATCGGCTTCCCCTTTAGTTAGGGGCCTTCCGGCCTTGAGTCTGCTTTCCCGCGGAGTGGGCTTAGTTCGTGGTAGATCCGAGGAGATCGGATCGGCTTTGCCTTTTGTCTTCCTTCCTTCCGGGCCCGGGAAAGCCTGCCCTTTATTTAGGGGCCGATAGGCACCGACTTTCAAGAAGGATACTACAGGCCGCTAGGAACTTTATTTAAAGACTCTCCCTCGGTCATATTTCATTGAACCTGGGCGGCTTCTGGCTTTCTTATCCTCTGGATGGAAGTCGTTATACCTATTGTCCCCCCCCCGACCCCGGGACAAGCCTGTCTTAAGCATGTCTTTCTCGCTTTTGCCTTTTTCCTCCTTTCCCCTTAATAACCCCTATCCACCGTAAAGCGCTTATGTAATCCATAGAGCGAGGGCTTTCTCGGCTGCTCTGCCCACGGAAAGCAAGCGCGGGCCCGAGTTTTGAGTTGAAGAAGGGCCCAAGTCTGAGATCCCGCGGGTCCCAGGGGTTGAGATCCCTGGGTCTACGGGGGCTTGGGGTCTTTAGCCTTCCCTCAGTGAACAGGAAAGTGCTGGAGTTGTACGTATCTACTGCCTTGCCCACTTGTTCAGGGGATCGGCCCAGGCTAGAAGAATGATCCTAGAGCGTGGCGCCTCGAAAACAAACTTTTTGTGAATATCTCATCAGCTCCGTCATGAAAAATCATGAAAGGAGGCGCCATTACGGTTCCTCAAGCGGAGAGCGCGCCCCGGGAGTCTAACCCGGTCGTCTCGCCAAGATAAGAGAGTACGGCGCCGTGCAAGGATTTACCTCTTCTCTTTGCCCTTCCTCTCCATCTTGTTTCTCACCTGACCTTGCATAGTTTCGATCTGTCTGCAAGAACCCGATTAGCTGATTGATTCTTCGTTTGTACGAGTGCGGGACGCTCCATCAATTCACCAACAGAAATAAGGAGCCCCCATACAATAGTCGATACGGGCTTTCGTCCCGTAAAGCGCATGGGGGACGTTCTAGGATGGAGGATGGGGTTCTTCTAGGTACGTAGCAATCCATACTTTCTACTATTCACTGATTCGTTCTTGCCGAAAGAAGGACGTACCGACCTCACTTCCTTCCGACAAGGGCTCTACTTCTTCAACTCAAAACGTCGGACCTTGGTCGCTTTATACAGAGGATCCCAGAGGGCTTGATTGCTCAAGAGCCGTAGGATTTCCCTCCCTGGTACCCATGCTAAGGTGTTCTTAGAAATTCTCCTTACAAGAGATTCCGTACAAGTGTAAGTTACTTTTCTAAGAGGAACCTTAACTATGATGCGGATTCAATTGGCATCTCCCTGCTCTATGGTCTTTACACGACCGAGTCTAAATGTCCCTTTCCCAGTACCTATTACCTTCAGTCCCAGGGCTTCGGATTTTGAACTGCGTCACCTACGTCAATATTCTTTGAACCTTGGTACTACGATCGGAGATCAGATCAAAAAGGCTCTTTTCCGGCTTTCTCTTTTCTGTCCTCCTTCCGGCCGGCCTCAATATTCTTTTCACCTTCTTTATCCGTGGAATCTTCCTTTTCCGCCTTTCCCGCTCCGTGGGTTCGTGGTAGATCCGAGGAGATCGGAGATCGGATCCTATCGCCTTTCCCTTTTGTCTTCCGAGAGTCGGCTTTGCCTTTTCTGTCTTCCTTCCGGCTTTCCCTTTTCTTTTCCTTCTTCGAAATATTCTTTGACCCTGAAAGTAGTTCCCTTCTGAGAGATCGGATCGGAGATCGGATAGGTACCTCCGTTAAATCAAGGAAAGTCAAGGCCGATAGGCCGAGAGTCCTTCCCTTCTTTCTTCCCTAGATCCGAGGAGATCGGAGATCGGATCGGTATCCGCTTTCCCTTTTGTCTTCCTTCCGGCCGGCCGGCTTTCCCGCTCCGTGGGCGTAGTTCGTGGTAGATCCGAGGAGATCGGAGATCGGATCCTATCTATCTGCTTTCTCTTTTGTCTTCCGAGAGTAGGCTTTGCCTTACCGCTCCGTGGGTTCGTGGTACCCGGGCCGATAGGCCGAGAGTGAGAGTAGTTCCCTTCCTTATCTGGGGAATCCCCCTTTTCCGGCTTTGCCTTACCCGCTCCGTGGGTTCGTGGTACCCTTTCTTTAGGGGCCGAGAGTGGGCTTTGCCTTCAGAGAGATCGGATCGTAGATCGGATCGGATGGCTGTCTTCTTTCTCCTGTGGGGAATCTTCCCCCTTATCTTATCTTTATCCGGGAAACCTCTTCCCCTTAGAGTAGTTCCCTTCTTTCTCCTGTGGGGAATCCTCCCCTTTAAGGAAGTTTCCGAAGAAATAAAGTCAAGTCAAGCAAGGCCGATAGGCCGAGAGTGAGAGTAGTTCCCTTCTTCCCTAGATCCGAGGAGATCGTAGATCGGATCGGTCTCTTCCTTCCTTCCGGCCGGCTTAGGAGATTTCCTGGAAAAAGGATGGGATTTGATCAAATGGTCTTGATTTTGACTTCGGAGACGATAGGCAGGCAGGGCAGAAAGTAGAAGATACATTTTTTCTTGCGCGAGATCCAGCAAAGAAAGAAAGAGCCGGAACAGATCGAAGAACGAGAATCTTCCACCTCTTTCAACCGCTCTCTCCTTGCCCGGAATGATACCCGATACGCAACATCTCTTTCTAACTTTCCCCTACGAACTTCTTGGAACTCATACATAGCTTGACTAAGAGAATCTAAAGTAAAGGCTTGCCGCTCCTTCGACTGATTGAAAGCATCGGATCTCAGGTTCTCTATTGCACTCCCTAAATAGGGTTCGAAGAAGGGAGACTAGAGAGGAGAGGGTCAAAGAATTTGATTGAGACTGAAAGGTGCGAAGGCGCAAAGAATATTGCGGTTTGGAGGAGAGGCTCAATGTAAGATTCGTGCTATTGAGGCGCATGAAATTCAGAGGTGCAAAGAATATTGCGAAAAGAGCGGTCGAAGAACTTATTCTACAGAAAGAGCAGCCACATCGTCTGGCCCAAGAGCCTACTTAAATAAAAGAGGGTGAGGTCCCCAGGTGGTTCATCGACTGATTCCTCCCCCGCCCGGGCCTTTCTGACTCTTTCTTATTCCGAAACTGAGACAGATGAAAGGTGCCACTTCTTCCCCCTCTAATTCTGCCTTTGAATTCCCCAATGATCCTTGTTTTGATTCATTCATGTGAGTGGCAGCAAGAAAAAGAGAGGCAAATAACCGTAATTAAGAGTCACAAACGAGTTCAGCTACCTTTCCTACCCCTCCAGATCGATCCCCCCAAAAACAAAGGGCTAGATAATATTCTTTGCGCCTTCTGACTATTCATAGCTATTACTTTTCAGGACCCCTGATGGATAGTCCTTCGGACTGGCACAAAAGTCAATCAAAGAAAAGAAAAGAAGCTCATTAACGATAATGAAAGAAGCTAAAAAGAAAATGAAAGAAGAATGAACTCATTAACGAGAATGAAAGAAGAATTCTGAAATTCAAGAATAGACCTCTCTTTATCCGTCCGAAGGACTATCCACTAGAAGTTTGAAATCAAACTATGTGAATTTCTTTTATAGGCTTGATTCTTTCATTGCTATTTCCCGGCTTTTTTGCTTCTAAATAGGACTTTTTCGAAGATTTCTATTTAACGAAAATAGAGAAAAAATGACTGATTTTGAATGATTTCTTGCTGCTTTATAGGCTCAAAACCTAGGAATTCACTCCTCAGAATTCTTCTTTCATTTTCTTTTTAGCTTCTTTCATTATCGTTAATGAACTGATTAAGAAGAATCCACAAATGTCTAATCTTTCTCATCCCCGCATATTTCATTGCGCCTTCGGACCTGTGACGCCTTCTTTCGCAAATTCTTTGCGCCTGTCTTATGGCGCCTTAACAATCTGGAGCTTGATTTTTCTTCTTCGCAAATTCTCTAATCTAATGGCAATATTCTTTGCGCCTAACGGAGCGGGTCGCCTCGTGGTCGAGTTTACTTTCTCAGTCTCCTTTCTAGTAAGTCAGTAGTTTTTCATGCTTCCTTCTCGTTCATCCCTTGAAATCAGAGGCAAATAAGAGCCCTTTCCACTAAGAAAGGTGTTGGGACACATAAAAGTCAAAGAAATGCGGAAAAAGGCCTTGATTTTACTAGCTTCAAGAGCGAAGAAGAAATCCACTCCACGCACCAGACCAATAACAGGCCATGGCCCATTATTCAATGGAATTAGCTCTGAGGAAGTGGAAAGAGATCGAACTAAAGACCCGAAGCGGAGGTGCAAAGGATAGCGAATCCCAATGCCAGGGAGGCGCAATGAAATATGCGTTGACAGCACGCCCCTTTAGAAAGAGTGCACCTATGATATGATGCAAAATCCAACTGGATGATGCGGGGTCCCCTGTTCATTTTCAATCTAGGTTTCAGAAAAAGGAAGCGAGGTTATGAGAGTAAGTGGAGTTGGGCGGGCTACTCTCCTGGGCCTCATTCATATCTTCTACCAGTGGTGGCTTTTCTTTCGACTGGAGGGACAAGTCAGTGTACTTTAGGAAGCTTTCGATCAATTACCCGCTAGAGTTCATCAAAAGAAAACTGCTAAACTCTCTCCTTGTCAATATTCTTTGAACCTTGACTCTCACTCGTCAATCTAGAGTTCTCGCGTAGACTTCTATTATTTGTGCCCCTGCTCGGTAATTACATAGCTGGTTTTCTAGGATCAGAAGGAAGCGATAGAATAGCGACTTGTGGAAATCTCTGACTTTTGGGTGGAATCCTTTTTTGCCGACGAATGAATAGCGAATGAAAGAGCTTACCGAGCGAACAAGGGATCGAGCTGACTTCTCCTGCAGCAACGTCAGCTTCAACTGCTGAAAGGGCAGCAACTGCTTTACGGCTCCAACCCGAAAGAAGATTCATTCAATGACCCTCTCTCTCTCCTTCTCCAACTCAAAAGAGCCTAATTCTCTCCTGATATAACTACGTCTCCCCGCTACGTAGGCATCGACTTCTTCAAAGTATGTTCTAGAATAAGAGAAAGAAAGCGACTTCCATTCGCACCTCAAGCCGAAAGGGCTCTTAAAGTGGGATAGTCAAGACGACGACTAGCTACTGCAATAATACCTCAACGGCGGAGTGGGGGTGAAGACTGAATACCGCTACGTGGGCCTCGGCCGAAAGCCTATTGATTCCCTCTGCTCGCCGATTCGGCTAGTTCTTTTTTATGTAAAGCATGGATATTCAAAAAGAAGAGATCATACGATCAACATCCGCTCCGTCAGAAGGAGATCTTTCACAATCAAAGATTCTTTCGAAATGGCATTTCTCATTCATAATAGAATGATTCAATTCAGGTCGTTTAAGAGCTTGATCTCTTCGGCTTAGGACGAACTCCTAATTCTCTCTTTCAGATCTCGAATGCACTCGCCCGCTTATTTCAATACTCAAAGAAAGGTCCAGATGACTATCCAACCCGGGATTTCTTGAGTTGCGCTCCTCAAATCAATATCCCGCTACGTGGGCCACGATCTTTGCGCCTCGCCCTAAACTTTAGCGGAATCCTTGAGTCCTCCGGACGGACCAGTCTTGTCAATATTTCTTTTCACCTTCGGACCAAAAAAAGCTCTATACATGAATCTGCCTATCTTAGAGAGTGGAAAGCCACTCCGCGGGCATCCGACCTCGTCTATGCGCACTCGGGTCGAAAGGTCACAAGACGACCTACGGCAAGGAATGAACGAGTCCTTCGGACGGATCGGGGTTCACAACTCAACTTCTTTTCTTTCTTCATCGGCGAAATTTCGATCAGCAGGGGAAGACGCATGCATCCGTCGATGTTGAAGAGGTAGATTCAAAGTAGGAGATCTTTCATGACTTTTCCCCGTTTTGTGGGACAAGGGAAGTCTAAGTTTCAGCAGTTTCATCCATCCATCAGTACTCTTTCTATCCGGTTTCAACTCTTAAGGAGAGGGTTCGAAGACGCTCAACTCTGGTTCGGGCCGAATCTCATGAAGTATAGGGTCTTTTCGTTAAGAGGGTCGAGTAGGAATAGCCCTAGCAGAACTCCGAGACGTCTGACTCTTTATCTTCCACCTTAGCGGATCTGACTCCTGGCTTAGCGTGAACTCGGTCTCGTTCAAGGCCTTTCTTTTGGCCACGAAATTGAATCCAGCCTCTCGCATGACGCATCCTGAATATTGCTATGAGAGAAGGCTGCACGCGCATTCACACGACGAAATAGATCGTATGAAATCACTCTATTTTCACTCTATTTTAAAGAGAAGAGGACTGATTAGGCAGGAAGACACCAAGCTAAATAAAGAAAGCGATTTCAATTTCTCTTTCGGGTCAGGTTCGGGACTTCTCCTTTTATTCCACAGACAGAAGAATTCACGTCCAATTCAAACCACGACGTAAGATCTCAGCGGCTAACCCGTCGGAATCAAGGTCACGGATTCGAAGGTCCCATCAATAGAGGCATCCGTTGAAGTTGAAGTATCAACTGGGTCCGGCGCCCACTGGAAAGCAGAGAGAGGTACTACGGAGAACCCATATTTTCCCTATTTCCCTTCTCGCAGGTGGAGCAAATTCCTCTTCCCTATCGGTCGAGCAATTCCTGGGCCTCTTCTTTTCAAAGTAATAGCTATGAATAGTCCAGAGGCTCAAAGAAGATTTCGACGGAGCAAAGTTGGATATTATTGGATCCTATCGGAGGGCTCAAGACGAGAAAAGAATTATCGAAAGAGAAGCTCGACAAGGGCATGTCTCATCACCCCATTAATAAAGTAGCGTCCACTAAGAAGAGAGGAGGTGCAGTTATCAATCTCATCGCTTACCAACATGTCTAAGCGGGACCAGGCCCACAAAGAAGAGAGTAGGAATTCGTTGCTAGTAGGGAAAATCTGATCTTTTCTTAAGGGGACTCTACTAAGGAGGACTCTTTCCCGACCCCTATTGTACTTGTACGAGCAGCTGCCGACCGAGTGATGCTCCGATTTCTCTTATTGCTTGAGGCTAGGGTCTGGGTCTTTGATCAGTCTGATTCTGAAATACTGGTATACCCTCATAACGAGTCAGAATACCTATCCAGAGTCAACTAAGTCAGAAAGGGCACGGTCTTCAGCCGACCCCACATCAGGTTCAGGGGAAGGGGCTGTATTGGTATTCTCTCTTTCCGAGCGAGGAGTTGAGGACCTCAGATGGAATAAGAACAGGCCTTGTCAGAATACCAGTTTCATAGGCTTTCCAACCATCGTGGAAATCTTCGCTTTTGGAATGAAGATGGATCGGTCGAGGAATTCGGTTCGGCAGTTGGACAGGAAGTTGCAGTCTTTGTGGTCCTCCCTTGAATCTCTTGAATCCGTACGATTAAGCTTGGGCACGACGAGAAAGATCGGAAGACCTTCGTTATATCTCATTTATGATCAAATAACTCAATCAAAGATTCCAGATAGAATCCCATAATCCCATGAAATAAGGAAATAGGCCCTGTCTCAGTCCCGCTACGTGGGGGTTGGATTCCTTCTTTCTTGGAAAGTCTGCTTATCTTTCTTCTGAATTCACTCTTTCATGATTGATGAAAGGGGATCCCATTTACCGCACGTAAAATAGAGGCAAATAACCTAGGCTTTCTCTTTCCGACTACAATATCCCTGTCTTATGGAACCTTGTAAATAAATGAGTATTTGACCTAACAAAGACAAAGAAATGCATCAATTAGGCTTGATTTTAGTAGCGATCCCAGAAGAAAGAAGAGCCACTTCTTATGGCTAGAAAGATGGGGCAAGGAAGGTGAGCGCAGTAAGGGCTGATCGGAGATAAAGAAAGCACGCTATACTCGGTGGCTCCATAGAAGGACAGAGAGTGCAAACAAGATCTACCCGCGGGCCCGAATTCCCTTTTTTATGGCAAATAGCCCAAGTCTTGTCGGATGAGAAGTCGAGGTTAGCATACGCTTATCCCTTTCGGGAAAAGGTTATGGCTAATATGGATATAAACAAGTCCTTCGGACGGATCAAAACATCAATCGTTAAGCGCGCACTCCTTTGAACTATTAGGCTTTCGTTAACCGTAACTCAGAATTACGAATTGGGGAGAGTGGCCCGCTGGGTCCTCTTATCAGTAGTTGAGGAAAGCAATCAGGTTCTACATCCTTTCCTCAGAGGTTGAGAAGACTTCCAGTGATCAATGAATAAGGGTATGAGGCTGAAAGGGTACTAGGCAAGATCAAATGCATCTCACTTCCTTCGGCAGTTAGGGTAGGTTCAGTTTCATCTCTTTCGACCTGCTCGTAGGCTTTTTGCCTTGGAATAAGGAGATAAGGACTAAGCCACATATAATTCAACCTATGGCTTCTGAACTTTTCATTGATCTCTCTTTTAATTGGATCTTTCTTTTCTTGTCTTTTTTCTTCTTCTGGTCCGAAGGACTATCCATTAGAGAATTTGACTTGCGATTTTTCTTTTCTCAAACAAAGGTGCAAAGAATATTGCGGAGAGCTAGCATAGCCCAAAACCTTGCATTTTGTCCATTTTCCCTAGTAAATCTCCTCTTTAGTCTCGTCGTTTAGAAAGCTCTTCATCTCTTCCTTGTATCCGCGGGTTGAATCACAAACTAGGCCGACCAAACTGTGACGATCAACTCCGAACAATAAGGATTCCTTACTACTGGAAGTGTCTCTTCCCTGACAACGCCCTAGATCCCTTCGGCGAGTGCTAGCGAGGGGCCGGGGGGAGAGCGCGCTTTTCCTAGTTCTTTCTTTTCCGGGGTGTCCAACGAGTATGATGAGAATCTATCTTCAATCTCTTAGAATAGATGCGGACAATGGCCTTTTTCTGGGGAGAATGGTATTCATCCTTTAGCCGTTGACCATTAGTGGGCAGCGTCAACACCAGGCACTACTGGGACAAGAACTTCCACAAGTGGAACTGATCCTGCTGCCTTTCTTTACCTCTCCAAGAAAGCGGCTGAGATCCTCTTTCTTGGATGGTCTTTATTTAGGTCTAATTCCCTACTGAGTGAGAGCTTCCGGCAAGAGATCTTCTTCCATCCATTGTATCAAATAAGTCAATAATTTCTTCTTTCTTCTGAGTCGGAGGTTATTCCTTTGAGTTCTTCTTCCTAGGAATTTGAGTCTTTTAGGAGTCCGGAATAGGGAATCGACCAACTACCATCCACATTTTCCGATGACTCTGACCCCTGGGGACCTCTGATAATGTTTCCAACTTGGAGGACTTGCAGATCGGAGTGACCCGTTGTGATTCAGGGATAGGAGAGTGGCTGCCAGAAGCCTCACACCCAGACCTAGTTTGAGGAAAAGAAGACTCCTTATTCAAAGGCAGGCTCTTGCCCCCTCTAGGTTCAAAGAAGATTTCATTGTCCCCTCTATTTGTTTGAAAAGAAAGGCTCCAGTCCGAAGGACAGGTCCGAAGGCTAGGTTAATATGGATAGTCCTCCGGACGGGGAATGTCGATGATCAAAGAATTTGAGAAATCTCATTCAAACCCTAGGCTTTTTTCTTGAAGGTCAACTTTGAGGACAAACCGGAGGACCCCGAACTCGAACCTCAAAGGAGGAGGAAGGCTTTCAGGAAAGCGTCAATATTCTTTGAACCTTGTCCTTCTTGGCCTTCTTAATCTTAGGCTCTGCCTTCTTAGCCTCTGCCTTCTTAGCCCTTGTTCATTGAGCGAAGGACTTGTCTTTCTTCTCAAATTCTTTGAGCCTCTTGACTCGTTCATTCCATATTACTAGATTCCCCGCATTTAGCATGAAAAATAGATAAGACGAGAAGACGTCCTTATCAATGAGACCCCTCCAAAATCATTGAGGCGAAGGTTCAAAGAATATTGACAAGACTTCCAGGTGCGAATAGGCTCGGCTTTCTATTAAGGCGCTTCTAATGGGCAATATTCTTTGCGCCTCCTCCTCAAATTCTTTGAGCCTTCGGACAGGTTGAAGTAGGGCCTGAATTCTTTATAGGGCTAAGTAGGGCCTTCGCTTTCTTTGTAATGAAAAGGTCTTCGGACATTTTATCCTGTTTAGGGGGAGGACTTTGAAGATCGCCTCATTCTTCCCTTCCATCCAGGGGTTAGTGGCTAAAGTCTCGGAGATGGTACGCTGAGGTTAGCGTAAATTACGATGTCTCGCTCGAGGTCTCTCGTCGAGCCCCCTACCAATGTCTATATTCCGTTCTAGGAATAAGGTAATGATCCGGAGGTATGGAGTTTCCTTTTCTTCTTACGAGAGGCTGAGAGCAGTGCCCGCTTTGTCTTGATTGGATGTGTTTGAGGGAGTTGGTGCGACGAAGTAGGTGCGGGTGAGGCATTCGACTTCGAGTGGCTTTGATACCGGACAGAAGAAAGAGACAGAATAATAGGATTTCAATAGCTTACGGGGCTTGGAGGTTTCTTTTTCCTATTCTTATTCCTCAGTTTAAGCTAGCGATGGGGAAAGGCTAGGTAGCTGGCTGGCTTTCTTGGGATTGCTCGCTGGCTGACTATGACGATTGCCCTCACTCTCAAGCCGCTTCCAATAAGATTCCCATTTCAGTTTCTAGTCGTCCAAAAAGAAAGGTCCAGGCTCAAAGAATTATCGATTAGATCCATTTCATTGTTGCGGGACTGATTTATGGAACTTGAATCTTGCGGGATAGGCTTTCCTTGACCTCTTTATCTGGGACTTGTTTATGGAACTTCAACTTCTCTAAGCTTTCCATAGTTTCTTAGAGAAGGAGGCATCAAAATTCAATTCTTCTTTTGATTTTCGATTTTAGTAGGTTTCAAAACATAAGAGAGAAAGTTGGAATTCAAGCCTAGGAGTTCAAACCTAGTCAATTGGGCATTTTGCCAGGGAAAAAGGCTGATTTTGACATGAAAAGAAGAGGTCGGATTATCGTATGATCTCTTGAATGAGATCTTTCATTCTCCTTCTTTTTTGAATCGTATTACCGATATCTAATTAGATTGTACAGCTCTTTAATCAATTGTGCTATGTCTTTCTAAGCGAGGTATCTCCTTTTGGATGCGCATCCCCGCTTAAGCTTTCGATCTAGTCTCTCGGTCTTCCAGTTTCAATCCTATCTCTTTCCCGCTCCGCTCCGTCGAAAATTCTTTGCCGCAATATTCTTCTCGAAAATTCATTCAGCCTTCTTCACGCAATATTCTTTGCGCCGCATCTGTCGCTCGCAAATTCTTTGCGCCTTCCTAAGAGTCTGCTGCTTAGGAGTGAAGTAAGAAATTCAGTACTACAAGGAATCCTTCTAGAAGCCGGTTCGTAGCCGGGACCCGATTGTAGAGAGCGAAAAGAGCCTCTTCGTGAACAGGAGATGAATGAGAGTGCAGGTTTAGCGCCATTGCCGTAGTGCTTTTTGATTGTGGTAAGGAGAATGCTTTCCATTAGTTTTCCAAAGCCAGGGACTGGTCTTCCGGTTGGAAATGCCTCGCTTTCTCGTATTAGCAGAATGGGTCAGCATAATAGCATCGTCAATTTCGCGATCCATCACCGCTCCGTGGGCAAAGAATAGGTCTCATATCGCACATAGCTTTTTTGCTATCAGTCGGACTTCCATCTCATCATATTGGAAAGCCGCACTCGTCTCTCTGGGGGGGCCGCGCCCTCTCTTCCTTTTTGATATATAGTGGATGCTCCGGCGGTGTGGCTTTGGCCATTGCTTTTCTTGTCTTGTGAGGTTCATCCTCACTTCGGAGATGGAAGATGGTAAGATGATGATGGCCCCTTCGGGGTCTTCGGGAGCATCAAGCTCGACTGCAGCAAATCCTCTTGGTCAAGTGGTGGAAAAGAGAAATTACGCAGTTTCCCAAGATGATCTTTTTGATGCAGTGGAAGCAGAGGAAAGGAGAGAGTGGGAAGAGCTCCGTAACTCCAAGGAATGGAAAGAAAGTGAGTTTGAAGAGTTCGAAAGAGAAAGTGAGATTTGATATTCAGTAATTCACGACTGAAATGCTGTTATAGTATGTTAGCACCTTCTGAACCTGGCATGCTCTACTCCATCCCATATACCCTCTGTCTCCATCTTCAGGAGAGCTATTGCTCTACGTTGAGTCCCCCCGCACCGCGCATACTTCGCCATAAGGCCAAGACTCTCTCCCAAATGCTATTTGCACCAGAAGACGAGACGAAAGGAGCGGGCATCATAGACTTTCCTTTTTCTCGGTAGCTAGATCAAGAGTCAGATCAGAGTAGAACTAGCCTTTTTCCTCACCTAAAATATCCGGCAGTCGAGCCACTATTCAACCTACGATTCCTTTCTCTAAGCCCACTCCGCGGTGACCTTTTGGTATGTAGTATGATCATAACAAGATTGGGAAGGATAAAAACGACTACTGGCAAACTCCTCTGTCAAACCCCAAGAAAAAGTGAAGTTAGCGAATTGGTCTTTTCACTGAGTGGGAAATTGTGCTATTTCTTAGGCAAAATGCACAAAATGCTAGGTTTTGACCAAGCCGTAGGCTCTCTTATTGCAGACGAAGTTCGATTTGCACTCCCGGGGCTAAAGTCACTAAAAACGAGATTGTAACTACAAAGTGGGGATTTTTGCTTTGGGTTCATTCTCATTCCAACTAGTCAAAGAGACGGACAAGCCAAAGGGTTAGACGAGACCTGGAAATTACCCTTCGGAATTAACTCGACTCGCCCGCTTATTGAAATAGAAATTCCCACGTAGCGGTACGTTGGCGACTACCCCTTTTGAGCACTCCCTATATGTCTCCACTACTAAGTAAGGAGTACCTACTATCTGAATGTGAAAGTGGAAACCCACGGAGCGGGCCAAGGATCCTTAATAAAAGACATCAATGAACAAGGCTTGAAAGGTAACTACTTAAAGGTTGCGGAATTGAAGGACTTAGTTGACTCTGTTGAAGAAGTTGCTTCAGTCCCCGGCTGCAGTCTATTTCTGGTATTCCGCCTGTTCTGAAAACATTCCTTCTACTAATCAATATATAAAGAATAGTCGCAATATTCTTTAACTCAAAAAGAATGGAATCTGGATCCTCATCTCCTTCACTCTGTCTCTGCTTCATTCCTTTCTTTCTTTATCACCTCTAGTTCCTCTTACTTCTCGTATAGGTGAGAAAAAGAGGATAGAAAGAAAATGATAGCTTGAACTTCTTCTTGGCATAACTTCTTTCGTCCCTGACGCCTTCCCCCGGCTACAGCCTCAGAGCAAGATGGAGGAAACTTTGCTTAAGACTTGGCATTGGAAGTGGGATCGAATCGAATTCTGGTATTGATTTTTAGCTTGTGCAATCAAGAAATCAGTCTTTCGACTTAGTAAGAAACCTTTGCTTGCCCACGTAGCGGTTCTCCGCACACAAAGGTAGGACGTGAATCGATCATGACGAGAATAGACTCAGAGTCACAGTCCCTTCTCGCCCAGACAAATTCCATGAAGGCTTGGCTTGACCTTCCTGGAGGCGCAAAGTTCATCATTCAGTGTGGTGGGGCCTAGCAATATCAGATGGTGGTATCCTATAGTTGAGAAGGTAGGAGCAAGAGTTCTAAGACTTGAGTTTCGACGTGGCGCGTGCAAGCGAGAACTCAGAATTTAGAATACCGCTCTTGAACTACTTTTTCGAAGATTGGAAATAAGATCCTTGTGGTTGGCAACTCTCATCCTTTCATGAAAGTGTCTTGACCCAGGGCAGCCAAAGCTGGTGGGAACCCGAAAGCCTTAAGAGCCCATTAACCCATGTTCTCTTCAGCTAGCCAGCTAAGCTAAAGCTTGCCACCGCTTCGTTCGGAAGTAACCGCATGCGCTCACCTATTCATCAACCAAAAGAGAGGGGAATGACCACAGAGCCCAATTACCAATTCTATCTTCTCTCAATCCTGTAAGACCCTTCCCTTAGACAGACGACTGTCTTACTTGCTGTCTATCTCGACCTAGAGCCTGCTTTCCTACTGGATTGGGAATGAGCCTAGAAAACGACTCCTACACTGGTTGGAAGCAAAGGGGGACTGGAGGGATGGTAACTCCTACTGCCTACTGTAATTAGATGGCCTTACCCTAGCATTTGACTTAGTGCTTTAACAGCTTTTTTTTTGGAAGGCAATTCAATATTCTTTGAACCTAATACTTCGGATATTGATAGATGAAAAATAGCATTTTACCGAGGGGCAGTTTCAGTCTACCTTTCATCTGCCGATGCTGATTCCCACCGAAAAGAAAGCGGACGAGAGCTCTCCACCACTAGTGGACTGCGGTCCCGGAGATGCCGGTAACTATCAACTCAACCGATCTCGAACTTGAAGAACTAGCTTCAAACTATATACAAAAAGTATGGTTACGAGAACTGAACTATTGAATATGTATCGGAAGTGATCTCAATTCCCCTGTGGTGATCCCTTTCATTCTTTCATAAAGAGATCAGATAGCGATCAACGGACGATGCGACTGATCTTTATTCAACTAAAGCAAGAAGAACTGGGACCTCTGCCTCAACCCGACCCCGAAGAACTACCTAGTAGTGGGAGTGAAGTATTTCTGCCTCAGCTGGCACTGGGACTGGTGGAAGAAGATTGACTTCTGACTCTGGATGTGACCTTCCTGCTTCAGGGAATGTCCGAAAATCTTCTTTGAACCTCGTCCGGAGGTAGTTCCATTAATCAGTTTTTTAGTGGAAAGAATACCCCTTTTTCTTCTCAATATTCTTTGATCCTGCAACTTCGGATATTGATGGTGACTCTAAAGGTCAAGACGACGTATGCGAAGCCAAGCTTAACTGGACTCCTTCGGATAGTGGAATAAGACTCGTCCTACGCATTATTATAGAGTAGTCTGATTCTTTCCATGAAATCCTTTAAGTAGGCCGCCGTAGGTTGCCGTAGGTTGAGGCGGAATAGACTGACCGCGCTTTTCAATTGTGCTCGGTCTGCCTTATGCTTTTTCAGTGAAAGAGGGAAAGATCATCATTCATCATGTGATCGCCCGTCTCGGATTGAGATCAGTAAATCCATCAGCCTTTGATGAGGCAAGGAAATCCTATGCTGTACACCTTGGGATTGTAGTTCAATTGGTCAGAGCACCGCCCTGTCAAGGCGGAAGCTGCGGGTTCGAGCCCCGTCAGTCCCGACAAAATCCAAGAGTCTCAATCCTGCTTTTTAGGGAATTAAGAAGTCACCTGGCCCCTTGTTTTTGGTTCTTTGCGCCTAACTACGGGGACCAGATGATCAGTTTAGTGATCCCACCTATTTTGATGGTGGGCGGCCTTCTTCAGTTCTTTTTCAGAAAGAACTAGGGTACGGGTAATAAATAGGGCGAGCATAGAAAGACCCCGCCTTCTGCATTCTTCAAGGGCGGACACTGCTACTTATTAAAGCACAGCAACTGCACGACCTATCAACGGATGAAACTGGTCTCTCACAGGGGAAGAAACCTGTCTCCCCTCTGGTCAGATTCAGATCTGACGGGCGCCGCCTACCTAGCTGCCCTCCGCGACTGAGACTGAATTTTCGAGTCCTTCCACTTTATGTCTTATGGAGCCTTCTCCACGAGGAGAAAAGACTGATTCGGGCCGACCTGATACCCGATCCGCGTTCGTGAGGCCTCTCTTTCGATGGATATAGTCTTTTCTTTCCCTTTCGTCGATTTCAGCTTCATTGACGTCTTACCTCGTCTACCCGAACCGATCCTATGTATCATTCTTCCCCCATGCCGGTATTTGACTATCCGATCGCGTGGAATCATCCCAAGAGTCAAATCGACATCGAAGGCTTTCTTACAAGACCTCTGGAGACTGAAACTTATCCTGGAAAGAGCAGAAAGGGAATGATGAAACTTCCTCTTCGTCCTACCCTTTCCTTCGCCCCCTTTGGTGAGTATAGTGGAAAACTGGTCCTCACCGCTACGTGGGTTTTGAGAAGTCACTTTTAAGCTTTAAAGGGATCATGACTCGCTTATTAAGGTCTGATAAATGCGCTTCGCTTCTAGCCTTTTGAGAGTCTTTTCTTCCAACAGAACCCACTCCGCGGTGAGGACTAGGAGTCTGATTCCTTTATCTTCGCTTCTAGCCTTTTCTTCTCTAGTAAAGCTTTTTTTGTTCACGCTTCGCTAGGCTTGATCTTTCGAGAGTCTTCTTCCAAATCAAATAGTAGGTTCGTCAACTCATCTGGAGCTTTATTTTACGTTCAAGCTTGGCTTCTAACCTTTTCTTCCTTTAAGTTAAGTAGGTGATCTTCCATCCTTTCTTTCAATATATCTGAAACTCCGTCCTTCGCATATTGAATTGCGCCTTTCGCAATATTCTTTGCGCCTTGTCTTTCTTTCTGCGTGATGAGAGAGTTCTTTTCACTAATATGACGATATTCATTCTTCTTTCTTTGTTAGTGATCGGGTCCGTCATGTGTTAAGGTGCTTAGGCCGATCCCGAAACTAAGTAAACCACTTTACGAGCTGAACGGTGTCAGAAGTTTGAAGCCGTCAATTTCTGTGGGAACCAACTGAGACTTCCCTTTCCAACCGCGTAGTGGGAGCCAACCCGATCCTCTCCCTGTAGGTAAAGCATCTTCGCACCCTTTGTTCATTGATTCAGTCGAGCCCTCAGTTGGAAGCCAATTAGCCAATTGATGCTTCTGCTCTAAGGCAAGCAAGAGAAAGAGTTGACTCGTCCGAAGGCTCAATGTAAGATTCGTGCTTTTGCGAATCCATTATTTTTCAGCGGAAAAGTAGAACGACCCATGTAGAAGCCGCTCCACGAAGGAGAGGTTAGCTCCAGCATGAACTAAGAATTATAGGATGAAGAACGAGAAGAAAGGTTTCGGAATGCAGTAGCTCGACTACTAAAGAGGTTAGGCTCGGTCCATTAACTGTCGAAAGAAGAATGGAAATATCTCGTAATAAAATAAAGAGAGGAGTTAGGAAAGACCTACGGGAAGAGGAGTTAGGCTTCAGAGGCACGAGGATCAAGCCTTTTCTCTTTCCCCCTCAAGTGGGGAAGACTAGGGTTGGATCAGGTGCTTGGGCGCGGAGTTAGTCCCTCATTCTTTGATGAGAGACTGAATGGGACTAGAAAAAAGCTATAGATAAGACGTTTCATAACTAAAGAGAGAAGTCGTATTCGTCCATTGCATAAATAAGAAGAAATTCAACCAGCTCAGTAAATAAGGGTCCAGACGACGTCCTGGAGGCTCCATAAGACAGGGATATTGTCTCCTTTCGCAAATTCTTTGCGCCTTTCTATCTTTCGCTTTCCCAACTTTCTCTGTCGATACCAAGACGCTTTCTAACCTCTTGACTAAGGCCTTCTTGCAGTCCTAGTTCCCAGTGAGTGAGTCAGACTAGTCTTATCCGGCGGGCAAGGATATATAGATTATATGCTGTAGAAGTGATTGGAATAGGTCTTTCATTCTTTTCTCTAACTAGCCCAAAATTCTTCTTAGATTTCAGCCTTTGCTAGGTTTTTTCCTGCTCTGGCCGAGTAGGACGAACCCTCGATAGTTGTCTCTGTCCTCTCATTCTATTTCAAATGAGGCTTTGCCGGAAAGAAGGAGCCAAATAAGGCTTTGCCCATCCCAAGGAAAAAGGACCAGCCATCGATCCCTCTAACCAAGCCTCATAGCTTAGTATTCCGGGTCTATAATCTAAGAGACCCAAGCAAATCATAGCACTTCTACAGGCGCCCAAAGCGAAGGTCATCCCCTCGCCTGAACATGGCTTTGACTGGTCCATCTTCTTTCGAGATAGCGCCCTAGCACAATACCAATGAACTAGACCAAGCTCTCATCCATGGAAGAAGAGACCACTCCAATGGCCCATGCATACCCGTAAAAGAATGATGAAGGAATCGAGCTCTTTACGCAAGAACTCCACCAGGAATCCCCCCCCACTACACGGTATGGATTGAGGGGTCTGCCCCGACCGCTACGTGGGCATCAAGGGGCTCGTCCGCATCCACATCGCCTGGAATAAGAAGTAGTGGAAAAATCAAGCTCCAGATGAGTTGAGATAAAACGAAGTCGAAAATCTCTTGAGACCATGGTGGATGGCAAGGATTCGGATGGTAGTAATTCTGTAGACAAGGGAGAGAGATAGGGGATCAATCAATTCTCCCCACCCAAAACCAAAGAGCATAGACTCGCACCCAATAAGATAAGTTTACAGTCAGAATGACTCGGCCTGGAAAGAAAAGTATGGTAACCTCCGTTCTAGGCCAGTTTCAGTTGATCAAGCCGAAGAAAAGCAAGGAGCAAAGAATTTGCGAAGCGAAACTTTCCCTGAAAATTTCATAGTAATAGCTAGGGCGGAAAAGTCAAAGCAAGAAGGCAGTCAATTTTCCAGTTCAAACTAGTATCAATTATATATTCGATTTTCCTTCAAAGCATAGATGGTAGGACTATTCTTATTGCTACTTTCTTTTATGAGAAAGCCCACGTAGCGGTAAGCAGATGTGAGGTCCCCTAACTTCTATACGAGCAGCAGCAATCTACTTTCTGAAAAAAAGCACTGGAATACGGGCAGTGCTACTCTAATTTCGCTATTTGCAGCCATTGGGAGTTCACCGCTCCGTGGGGAAGGCTTTCCATTCTTAGAGCTACTGCACATAGAATAGGAAGTAGATCGCTGAATTTTCCTTCTTTGTCCACTGTTCAAATAAAGCGGAAATCTTCTTTGAACAGTATTTATTAGGTTTAGAAAGAAGAAAGCCTAGGGAAAACCACTATTTATAATAGATAGTTCTTCTCATTGAACGAGGATTTGATGCCTATGGGTGGTGGGTGAGCATGCTGCTAGGTGAGCCGGAAAAGCTGCCTGCTATACCGGAAAAAGAAGTGCAAAGGGGAGGCACAGCAGAAAGACTTCTGGAAGGGACAGTTCATTTCGTCCCTTCGTAGAAAGGTTGGGGAGGAAGAACTCTCGGACCTGCCGACCTCTTCTTACTGGTGTGATGATAAGCCCAGAACTACAGGAGACAAACCCGGAACTCTCAGCGCTCCACAGATCGTCCTTCCCCACTCCTTCTTGGGACCCAATGAGCTGGACCTATTTACAGACTCTTATCTTAAATTGACCGAAAGTCCAAAAAGCATGGGTCGAGAAAAAAGGTGATAGCTGGCGACGCAATATTCTTTGCGCCTCTCCCTCTAAAAAATCTCTAAGGCGAGCCTCATCAACGCAATATTCTTTGCGCCTTACAGTCGAGCCGCTTTCGCTCCTGCTTGAGCTTAGAGGGAGGAAGCAATCTCCGTCAAGCTTTGCCCCTACAAACTTATGGATGTGAACAAAGGGCACATCTTTCCACCAGAAGAAATGGATGAATGAATAGATTGAAAGGCTTGTACGCCCAATCCGTGGTTGTAAGATCGAGCAACTCTCAGCTGGTGAGCTTTGATCGATGTCAGGGCCTGAAGCCTGGCCTGGTGTCTTCTACTTGCGTCAGTTCCATTGCCATAGCCTCAGTTCAGTATATTCTTCAGGCCTTAGCTCCTCTCCTTTCAGTCGAGCCATAAGTTAAGTACTTTCGTCTTTATTTTAGGTTTAGGAGTTCAAGGCCTAGGGTGTGACGATCGACTTTCTTTCTACATTTCTCAATCAAACGAAGAAAAGCCCTATATGAAGACGGCAACTTCAACTTCCTCTGCTTAATCCACTCGGATGTAGAGCGAGCTCATTCCAATCCCAGGGGAAGGAGAAAAGTCAAGAATTCTCATGTGGAGTCAAGCATAAATAATAACTAGTCCGGGCGATTCCATACCCTAACGATGTAGGAGAGCGGGTTAGCGGTAAGGCTTCCATAAGAAAGGGTTGTAGAGTCTGCGGAAGCCCACGGAGCGGGAGAGAGAGAGGAGTCAAGTTAGAAGGAAGAAGACTGAGTGCATTGAGAACGAGATAGAAAAGTGCAAGAAAGGAGACCGTTGACCTACTGGGAGAGAGAATTGTAGCATTCTCAGTTGCTCTTAGTCTTGGGTCTAACCTATAAAGAGGAGTGTGGAAAGCTAGAGTTGACTAGATCTGGTCGGCAGCTAGGGTTTGAGATCTTTCTCTTTCATAAGCCTCATCCTGGAGTATTCTCAGTTGCGGAAAGAGAAGTACGTCAGATCTTTGAGGTTAGAGAAGTCTCCTCAGAAAGGTAACTCAAAGCAGAAGACTTAGTTGGGTCTCGGGTATCAATAGGCTTCGGCGGAAAGGGTATGAAATATGCGAGACCAGAGGCGCCATAAGACAGGGATATTGATTGAGTGACCAATAAAGTTCAGACGAGACTTTTCACTCGGCTTTCTTTTCAGTCCGAAGGTTAATATCCTCGAAAATATGATTCACTCAATTGCAATATTCTTTGCGCCTAATTATAAGGGGTCCAGGTGCGCAATTCAATATGCGACTTTGAACCTTCGGACCGCTTCGATTTACCCTTTCCCGCTTTAATGGACAGGTTTAGCAGACAAGACCCGTAGTCAAAGAAAAGAGTGATAGCACGACTCCCGCTTCCAACCAATGTACTCCCAGAGATCTCATTCCGGATGTTAGCTCGTCCGTATCAGAAAGATTTCCACAGCCTTCTTCCCCTAGGGATTCGGATATGCCAATGTGGATAAGTCGTCCGCTCCCTTGCTGCGTCTGTAGTTTTTTGAAGTAGGAGATGAGATAGCTCTTAGTTTCGGGAAGTGGCTTTGGCTGTTCAGTGGGGCTGTGTAAGGACTAATCCCTCTCTGTATCCGAAGCAAGAAAGATGGGTGCCTATTTCATTCTTTGAATTACTCTTCTCATGAGGTCACTCCAGTTGAAGCATCAGACAAGTAAACCTAAAAATAATACGGAAAGCCTATCTTCCCAACTAAGTCAAAAGTCGACAAGACGTAGAAAGAAGTATCTCTTTCGTAAAGCGGATTAGGAGTTCATTCTCACTTCAAGCGTGTATCGTCCGCAGTCGATCCCCCACGGAGCGGTAGGAGGCATCAAAATGCAATTCTGAAGGCCAAGCCCTATACATGAATTTCAGGCGGAAGACGGAGCGGACCATAAAGAAGAGATAAGGACTTTCAATATTCTTTTCACCTCGATCATGAATGCAATTCCTTTTCCTTTCACTTCGCAATATTCTTTGCACCTTTCACTTAAAGATGAATACTATTATTCCGATAATATCAAACCTTCTGCTACTTTCATCCTATCTTTTGGCGTCGGACTCCCGGACCTCTTTTATCCACCTTCGCTTCATTCTATATGGATTTCAGGTTTTTAGTGGACGAATATTCATTCAGCCTCCTCCGCCGTCCGGAGTTTAATATGAATATGGAAATAAGGGTCAAGATGCGCCATAAGACAGGTCCGGAGGATCAATGAAATTTGATGAGTGCAAGGCTGAATTCCATTTTCGAAGCGAAGGCGCCATAAGACAGGGATATTCTTGAGTCTTATTCCAAAAAATAGGCGGACTGAGGACGGATATAAACAAGTCAAAAGGACCACTCAAACTTGTGGGCTTAGCCCTAGATCTGAAACCAATAGGGAGAAGCGCAAGGTGAGACCAGTGGATCTCCGTGGAGTGCTTTGTTGGCGTCGGCCTTTCTTTCATCTCTTTGGGTCCATGGGCAGCAAGATTGGATGATTTCTTCACCAGGATAGTCGGACTTCTTCTTATGGAACTCTTTTATGTTCCTGCTTTCGATGAGAGGAACTGAACCGCCAAATTCATGGATAGGGCTTGTGATCCAAGGCATCCTTATCTTGGTTGTGAATTCCACTAAATCTTATGGCGTAGATAGAAGGAGGATAGGCTCCCAGTATGCCGTGGCTTCCCAGTATCAGAGTTGGAAAGGAAGGAAGCCCAAGCCCAGGCGTCAGAGAGGAAGCCAACTCCTTCGGTTCTTGCTCCTGCTGAGTAATTCTCTCTTTCGGCGGAGTCCGCTGTTTGGGAACCTTCTTTGAATTGCTCTTTCTTTTTCTACTGATTTTTCTACTTATTTAAGTACAAAGGGATCGGAGAGGTGCGAAGGAGCGAGACTCGAAAACAGCTCTTTAATGAGACAGACTCCCCCGGCCGGGCCATTGATTGAATAAGAGGCATCGGTATGAGATCTTGGAGTTGAAGCCTCAGATCAAAGAGATCAATAAGTACTATTATCTTTCGGATCGGAAGAAGGAGCGAAGGAGGACGAGTCATCACTCTCAGTGGAAGATAAAGAGAACTCGGAATGAGAAAGAAGGAGAGGCGAGATGGAATTGAGGAGACTGTCAGCGAAAGGACTGGAAAGGAGTGGAGTGCAAGAGGGAGCGGTATTCTCTTGTTGAAGCTAGGGAACTGACTGAGTAGTTCTAGAGGGTTAGTCTTGAGGCAGAGTCTGCTCTTTTCAGCTCTTTCATGAGAGACAACCAACAATAGGAAGAGGGCTAGGAAAATACACCCCCAAAGAATGTGAATCTAATAGGGAAAAGAATCATGCGGTCGGGGAATTTGAGGGTTAGGAGAAGGTGAAAAGAATATTGACACCCAGGAAGAAAATCTCCTTTTTTAGTCATTATATGAGAGCCTAGGCTTTCCCCAAATCATTGACACACTTCTTGTGTCTTTTGGTTTTTTCAAGTAGTCTGAGTTAGAGGATTGGGAATCTAATTTGATAGTATTTTCAGTGACCAACTTCAGTAGATTTCTTTTAATAAGATTGTCTCGCTCTGAGAGCCGTGAAGTGCTTTCTCCTCAGGATATTGCTCTACGGATTCAGAACACGCTCAGTTGCGTGTCTATTATCATTGAGACTGAAAGGAAGGTGCGGATTAATTACTCAGTAGCCGTCAATACGGCTGGCAGGTATACTTTTTACCTTTTTTGATCCGAAAGGCTTTTTATGATTGGGAAAGATGCGATCTTTCATTTCCAAAGGTATGGCCTTCCCTCTTCCATGGGGATAAAGGTAGCTATGTTTGGGGGCAGTTTTCTCTGCATCAAATCCTAGATGAGGCTAATGCCGTTGCCAAGAAAATAAGCAAGGTTCAGCTCCAAGAGACTATCTCTCAGAAGATGACGGACTACGCTACGTGGTCCGAGGTTCTTCAAGATGAGGAGCTTGTAAAGCTACTCTTAGGTAAGAAATACCATTCCGTATTTGATAAGTGGTATCTTCTCCAGAAGGAGAAAAAGCTCAGAGAGAAGACTGAGAATATTATATGTTATCTTGATCAGTGGCCCATGAGGAGGAATTCAATGAAAAGTTATTACTACGGGACTGGCTAGCTGTCAACTTAGTTTCCGATAGGTCCCGGGAGACGAAAGAGCTCTTCCTCTATGGGGATCCTAATGGCCAAGGTGTACTTATTCTTGAGATGCTATCTAATGTCTTACCCATTGTCTGGGGTACGGACAAAAGTAGAAAGAAGGACTTTCTCAAATGTAAGAATTCTAATCAATTGTGGATCATTCAGGATGCTGGGAGCTCAGCCAGCAGTTGGGGCTGGAGACAAGAGGGAAAATCCCTGAGTAGAAGACTATTAAGTCTTCTTGATCTGAAAGATTGGAAAAGAAAGCAAATGGCTAATGTTCCACTAATTATTCTAGGAGATAGCCTACCTACTAGCGAAGCCTTATCGACACTCCATGGGCGGAAAGGTTCATGCCTCTTAAGCTCTTTTCCAACTTACCTCAGTTGAGTGAGGAAAGGATCATTGCCACATTCTGGAGAGCTTTTCTTACTAGAGCCTGCACACAGGATCTCATTGGGAATCCAGCCATTTCCTACAATTCTCTGAGAGTTGGGGATTACCTGCTTCATTCTCTGAATGAGTCTTTTAAGAATTCCATTGAATATGGATCTCTATATGAGAGGATCAAAGATCTCTTCTTTCCTCATGAGAGGGATGGTTTTGACCCTCTTTATTGCCTCCTCGAGATCAGAAGAGATTCTTCTTCTATTATCCTTCCAGTTAGAAGGGCTAATAAACCGGGAAAGAATATCCCATATATCTCTCTCGATTATGAGCAGGTCACTGAGGTAGGGATGAATCTGCTCAACATTGCTGTGATACCTATCACCAAGGTGGAAAACCCGCCACAACAACAGGGAGAGCCCAAAAGCGCTAGGAATATTTCAATATGTAGATCGGGAGGAACCTCTAATTTAGATTACGCGCAGTGGCCCATATTTCTACAATATTACATTGGTGATAGAGCAGAAAGGCAGCCATTAAACATCAAAATTAGGATGTCCCCCAGAGAAGGCGTTCTTCCAGGAAGAGAATGAAAGAATAAATTGCTATTTCCGGCAAAACCAGGAGATTCAGCCCCAAGAATGGCAAGATCTCATCATAGTGATAGGGCACCCAGACGATCACAATTAGCAGCCTTTCGCTGCCGAGGGCTATATTTGATTTCTAATTGACTAGGCGACCATAAGTTAGTATTACACCTATAATGAATTGACAAGCTATGAAATACGGGGGGCAATACCCTATTCATTCCATAAAGACTAAAGAGAAAGCTCGTCCTCATGTCGGGCTATTCCTACTCATCTAAGTTAGGTGTCAAATTCCCCACTTTTCTTGTTGTTTTTTTTGGTTCCCCTACCATCACTTACCACCCCTTGAATTTATCCCAGCCTTAGATTTCCCTACATCCCCTCCCTTAGGTGAACATACCTTTGCCATATATTTTTAATGGCCCACACACTATAAGTCTTTTTATGGGCCTTTCTTATCCCTTTCCCTCTTTACCTACATTCCCCACCACCCCATCCTTCTTCTATTTCAAGCTTGATATAAGCGTCTTGATTTTTAGATAGTCCTAAAGAAGTAACCGTATTATTGAATATCTTTTTTGAATCCTGGTTGGACCTTGTCGGGGAATCGGGCCCTAAGCTCTTTTTTTTGAGATTTTGCACTCCGTAAAAAGTTCAATTTAGCAGTACGGATTCTCCGACAAAAATGCAAGATCCGTCCCCCCTAAATGTCGGGGAATCGGGCCCTAAGCCCTTTTTCACTCCGTAAAAAAGTCAATTTAGCGAGAAATGAGGTACGGATTCTCCGATGAAATGTCTGAAAAAGGGTACGGATTCTCCGATGAAATGTAATATCCCTGTCCCTGGTATGTTCCGGGCCGGATGGTTATGCGCTCCAGAGGCCGGACCTATTAGCGGGAAAACCGCCGGAAGGCAGGGTCCTCGGCGATGAGGTTTATTTAAGTGGAAAATAAGCAATCTAGGAAGGAACCGAAGGGGAGCCGAGTTTATGAGGCGTAATTCTAGCTATAGAGATTTCTTTCTGAAATTATCTGTAAGGAGGCTACGCCCACTATTTAGGGAAAAGTCGGAGAATCCGTAGCCCTCGGCGATTTTTTTGGAAAGAAGAAAGCATTATGTTCCTTCGGACATGCCCACAATATCCCTGTCTTATGGAACCTTGCTTTCGGGTCTCATTCCAAGAACTTCTGCATCCGCAACTCGTAAACCTGGAAGTCGTCTTGTCGATGTCGAGCGGGGAGTTTGTCCTCATCCGTATTGATGAATCCCGTATTTCATCCTACTTGTGAATCGTATACAATAGTAAGCATAATAGCTTTTCAAGAAGAAAAAGAACGACTGAAGAAAGTCCAAAAAGAAAGAATGTCCTTCTGACTTCTAATGGATAGTCATCTGGACCTTTGTTCTTTGACCGCCTTGATTCTGAAATTCTTTCTTTTTCAAATATGATTCAATCAAATTTCATTGATAGAATGTTCACTAAAAACCGATGTTCATTGAACCGCGGAGGACGAGTCTTATTCCACTATCCGTCCGAAGGTGCAAAGAATATTGCGTTTTGGATAGCTCTGACTTTGAAAACAAAGAAGGACTCTACCCCAAAAACAAAGGGCTAGATGACTAGAAATCCATTATTTTACCGAAGGGTCCTCTGGACCTTTTTTATCCGTCCTCCGTCCTTCGGACAGGTCTCGCTATTACATAACCTCCAGTTGGGAGTGGGAACCTAGGCTTTCCTTCCGCCTCAACTCAATGATTCATGAAATCTTCTTTTTTCCTAGGCTTTCCTTCTTTATGCACTCCAAGTCTTCTTTTTTTTATGCCTTTTGATTCCGTCCGGAGGCGTAGAAGGACGTAGAAGTCGATTTGCGCTCATCAACACCTTTGGAGTTGGCTTCGCTAGGCTCAAAGAATTTGAGTCTCTCTACAAAGCTTTTTTTGTACCTTGCCTAGTCTTCTTTCCCACGTAGCGGTGCACAGGCCATCCAGCAGGAGTTCCTTCTTCCGTAGAGGCAATTGTAGTTCTAAGTCAATCGAGTGCTCCTTACAACAAAGCCAGAGCTAGTTCTTTCCAACTATCTTTCCGCTCTTTCGATCATGCCTATCCTTATTCTCTCGATCCAGCCGAACTTACTTCGATGTAAGATGGAGTTTCAGTCGGCGGGTAAGCAGCTCCGTACACCATTCGGATATCAGCTCTTTCTGTCCTAAGGCAAGCCCCTGCATCTCTAAAAGGCATCTAGTTTTTCTGCCTTGCTCGTCTTAGCCTATCCTATGGTTCGAACTGTGACCTGAAAGACCATTGTTTGCGTGCGTAGCCTCCCTGCTCTCGCTCGCCCTAAGAAGGTTTTGTGAAATTGCTCTCTCTGGTAAGACTCCACCTGTCCCTCTTACCGCTTCTTTCTCCGAGCCAACCTTTTGCCCTTCTCCTCAATTTCAAGTCAAATCTGAACTTGCGGTAAAGCCGTTTATATCGAATGATCGGAATGAGAAGAGAAAGCCGCGGGTACAACCGGCCGAATAGTAGGGCAGAGTTTCGGAGAGAGAGAGAAAAGACCAAAACCCCATAACCTGGGGCGAGATCTTTATTGAAGACCTTATCATATCAGTTGTGGTGGGAGAGGTGCTAAGCTGCTTTACCGATAGGGAGAGGCGCAAAGAATATTGCGAGAGAGGGAATTCCAGAGAGAAAGGCAAGACCCCACGGAGCCTTCTAATGGATAGGACTGAGGCGCAATGAAATATGCCTTGAATGATTGTAAGGAGCTTGATTTTTCTGTATCCTTTCCTCTCCCTCGTACGGGATGATCTTCCCTTTCGTCCGCAAGAGCTCATACTCACTTATGAGTTTAGTTCCGAGATGATCACAGTTATGCAATGACGGACTCACTCCTAATCCTATCTATATTTCTTGTTTGCGCTGGAGGCTTGATAAGACTCCCAGAAAGTTCAAGTGTAGGCTTTCTCCTTTAAGCCTATCCAACTTTCTCTCTTATGTTTGAGAACTAGATTCTGCTCTAAAAAGCTAATCTGCCCCGTCTAATGCAACCACTTATTTTACCGATCTCACAAGATCTCTTTCTAATAGCATGGATAATGCTACAAATGCCTCTTGATCTTTCACTCATCTTCGCTATTCCTTTTTATCCCTTTCCACTCTGTATTATGAATCCCCTCTTATCCTTCTCTCTCTCCCTCCTCTATCGAGCCCTTCAGGAGTCCTAAACCTACACTCATTCATTGATCTATTTTGATGCCTTCGTTCACTCCTATCCTTATATTAGCTGATAACCTTTATCGTCTATATTCTTCTCACCTAAAAAAAGAATTCCAAATGGCTCTTGGAGTAGTTCTTGCCTTTCACCTATGCCCCAAACCGCGTAGTGGGAAAAAATTCCCCTAACGAAGTGGCGGAAAAGAGGTTCACTTCCACCTGGGTTCTCCTGAGTTCAAGTGAAAGAGGGTGGGGACCAATCGGAGAGGAAGAAATGAACCCCACGTAGCGGTTGGGTTGAGAGACCCGCGTACGGCGGGAGTGGTCCGCTTGCAGTTGGAGTTGCTTTTCTTGCGGAAGTTTCGGAAAGCTATTTTTCTATCGTAAATTCACTCTTTAGCCGATTTATCGGAATTGAATAGGCTGAGTCAGACGGTTGCGGACGAACGAACTATTCATTCTCTCTTTCATGAGACACTGAAAAGTCTATCCGGGTTCGGAGCGTAGTCACGAGACCATATCGGATAGGATTACTGTCAAGCTGCTCTAAAAAGAGTATGAGTCAGCTCCACTGGTCTAAGGCCGAGTCAGATCGGTCTTCATCTCTTTCCGAGGGTGCTGAGTTAGGAGGTTTCTTCATTGTTCACGGTTGAGGTGAGTAACTGAACATGCTGCCTCGGGAACTGGCGTTCTTGGCCATTCTAGGGTAGGCGGATAGACAAGACTTAAAGAAGTCTTTCCGAAGAGTCAGAAGCCCACGGTTTTTAGTGACTTACTCAACTCTTATTTACTACGCGGTTTCAGTTGAGGAAGAAGAATCTTTCTAAGAAGGATCGGAAGACTTCCAGTCAGACTTCCAGAGAGAATGAGAAAGCGAGAACGAAGACTCAGAGGAAAAAAGGATTGAAGAAGAAGCTCGATCGAGGCATAGATTCCGGGCTAGCGGCATAAGATAATAGGGAGTACTTGATTTCCACTTATTCTTTTTCCATTCTCTTTGAAAGAGAAGTTTCCGATCTTCTGAGTATGATCATAAGACAGGGAAGAAGTATTTGACCTCCGGCTTTCTTCTTCTTCTCTTTCATTCTCATTCATTCTCTCTTTCATGATCTCTTTCCCAAGGCAAAAGGCTGATTGAAAAGGATTCACGATGATGATGATATGATGTCCCCTTCAAGACGGTTTAGTGACTCCACTGAAACCTGGCTTTCTCATCCATTTTCTCATCATAGGGGACGATCTCCGTCTAACTTGAGGCAGAAGTCCCATCCTCCTTCTTAGTGGAATCAGGATCAGTTTCAGCTCTTCTTGCTTAAGAAGAAGTGGCTGTTCCGGTTGCTGAAGTAGTTTCTTGCTGCAGAAGGAGCTAGAGAAGTTATGAGATCGATCGTAAATGAGCCTCATCTCTAAGCCAAGGCTTAAGGCGAGGCTTTGAACTCAATTTCCTTTGATTTACGTGCAATCTTTGTTAGTCGATTTGACTCTTTTTTAGGGAGTCCGCTCTCCCTCTTTCGGATGGATGCTAGGGAACAAAAAGAAGGAGAGATTGAAGAAAAATAACCCCTTGCGCATGCAAACTCAGGATCGGCAGGTGGGTCGGCAGAGACAAGAGCCAAAGGACTAGTCTCCGTTGAGAACCTATCAGCAGGGGAAGGGAGAAGTTAGCATTGAATGGGGAATTTTGACTCTTCTCCTCTTGTAATGCTTTCTACATCGAATTACTGAAAGAGCCACTTATGAAACTGAAACCGCAAGAGCTGGGTAGCTCTCGCAGCCTCTTTGCCTGCCTCCGACCCCTCCTCTATCGTCTGAAATCTACCAGTCCGAAGGACCTCTCTTATCCACAAATATGGATTTCTTTACTTGCACTCCGATCATTCTGATCGCCTTCTTTTTCTTCTTCGCGCCTTTCGCCTAATTCATATGGGGATCTGCCTTTTTTAGTTCCCTTCTATATATTATATTCTTTGCCCCTTTGTTTTTGGAGGAGTATGAAATCTGGGTTAACCCCTTGCGGATAGTCCTCCTTCTAATGGACGGTCCTCCGGATTCATCCTGCGGACTACGGACTTCGGACCTAACAAAAAGAAAGAATGTCTATCTCATCAAATCAATATCCCTGTCTTTATCCGTCCGAAGGACTATCCACTAGAAGTTTGAAATCAAACTATGTTCATTTCTTTTATAGGCTTGATTCTTTCATTGCTATTTCCCGGCTTTTTTGCTTCTTTTTCATACTAAATATCATCTTTCTAAATAACGATAATTGTCTAAAAATGACTGCTAGCAAAATCTAGTATTTCACTCCGTCTTCAATCTCCAAATCAATGAAGGAGTACAATGAACAAGGTTATTCAATCTGAATTCTTCTTTCATTCTCGTTAATGAGCTTCTTTTCTTTTCTTGACTTTTCACGCCAGTCATTTTTTCTCTTTTCTCGTTATCTAGAAAGATGAGAAAAAGTCAGATTTCTAAACCCACGTAGCGGTAAAAAAGCTTTGGTCCTTCGGACGAGAAATTGCCAAGTTTTAAAGGCAAAAAGGATCTCAGATCATTTGCTTAACACATGCAAGTCAGGAGTTCAGACTCCTTTTCGCAAATTCTTTGCTCATGAAAAGGCGAACTTTCAGTCGCTTCGAGACTTTGCTTTCTCAAATTCTTTGACCCTCTTCTGAATTGCTTTCAGACTCCTAACTACGCGGTCGGACCTCTTTTTTCGGAAAAGATGGAACTCAAACTAGTAGTGGGCTTTCTTCCTTTCGTCTTTCTATCTTCCCCACGTAGCGGCTTTCGTACTTATTTGAGGTTTCATGTGGATTAAGAGAAGAGGCTTTTCGAGTCACAAAGAGAGTAAAAACATAGTTCTTCTTTGAGGCTACTGTCCTTATCGGCTAGCCTTCCCCTTCCGGGTTGGCGGGGCAATGAAAAGACTTTGAAATAGAGAAAGAAGCCAATAGAGTAGAAAGTCAATGAACAAGGCGATCAGAATTTTCGAAGGACTTCGGACCGTAGGAGGCTCAAAGAATGATCGAGGAGGAGGCGCAAAGAATATTGCGAAGAGCTTTCCACTGATTGGATATGAGACCTCTAGCGAGTGCCTCAGTTCAACTTCCTGGTGAGGTGAGAAAGGGGATTGTACTTATTGAATCTACCCTCCCTAGTCCCGAGAACTCTTTTATCTGACTCAGTCTCTTCTTTTCTCTCGGATGAATCCCATGAAAGTTGACTCTTTTTCGAAAAAGAGTACTAAATCAAAAGAGAAAGCCTATCCTTCTTTCTAAACCTAATAAATACCGTAAGGAGTTGACGCTCCGTGGGGTAGAGAGAATTGCTTCTTGCAAGTTCGGTCTGCTTGGAATAGGCCAAGGCCCTAATACGAGTTCAAGGTACTAGAGTAGAATGAATTACCTAAATCAGAACCTGGGTTATCAGAAGCTCTCCATTTCGAAGTTCGTAGCCTTCGCATCTTTTTCTACTTTCAGTTTCTAGTCGGACCAAGTGGAATCTTTGATACATTGTTATATGAGTCCGACCGAGGACCCGTCCTTCTTAGTTCAGTGATTGAATCTACCATATGAACTTCCTTTTAGTTTGAGTAGGTTTCAAAACATAAGAGAGAAAGTTGGATTGAGTTCCATAAAGAAGTCGGGAAATAGAGGGTGACTGAATAAGGCGCGAAGCGAAAAGCAAGCTTCTATTTTGATGCGTCTCAGCCAAGCGAAAAGTTGGAATTCAGGCGCTTTCCTTTGGTACGAATCGCTGGAGTTGGCATTGAGAGTGGAAGTTGGAGAAGTCCCTTGCTGCCGTTGAAGACTCCTCGGGGAGTTACGCAGCTTGAAAGGAGCGAAGAGCTTGACCGAGCTGGGGGGTATCGACTGGATAGGATCGAGGGAGTAGAGTGATGATTCCCCTAGTTGAAGTGACCTATCGGGCAGAGGTTAGATATAGTCCTCACTGTATCGGATTGAATATGCTTCTTTTGCTTTACCTAGTTTACAAGGGGAAGTAGCGTAGCGCGTATGCTCATTCTTCTTCTTTTTGTAGCAGTTGAACTTCTATTCTGAATCTCGTGAATTCACTCATTGTCATATTCCTTCCCATGAAAAGGAGAAAATTCTCTTTCCGCAGAGGTTGAGCTTGATAGGGCTCGGAATCAGTAGCTGGAATTAAACTACCACGGACCGGCATAGGCAGACAGGTTAGCTCCCCAAGAGGCAGGAGATAGGCTCGACCAGTGAGTCAGAAGCAAAAGAGACTCAAGGTTCGGGTCGGCAAGTAGGGAGTAGCAGTTCTTGTTTCAGTTTCAGTAGCCTCATCTCTTGAGTAAGGCAACTTGCCTCAAACTCCGGTAAATTCATAAGGCATAGGAAGAAAAAGGCAAAGGTCAAGAGGCTCAAAGAATATTGAGGATCAGACTACTCCCAGAACCCACGGAGCGGTGAGGATACAAAGGTTAGGACTCATGAAATTCCATATTCACTTTTCTTTGATCCTTTTCATTTCTTTCTCCTGATAATGCTCGGATAAAGAAATTCTAAGTCGTTTACGGCTGTCCGCTCCGCTTCCGCTCCGGAGATCCAGAGAAAGAAAAGTCGTTTACGGCTGTCCGCTACGCGTAGGAAAAGCAGATGAAGAAAGATCCGGGAAAGCTGATTCAGGCTAGCGGTCTGAGTCGCTACGCTTAAGAGCTATCAGATCGATCAAGAAAGAAAGATCGATAAAGAAAAGAGATGAAGATGGGAGATAAATACAAGAGATTAAGAAAGAAAGAGAAAAGAGATGAAGACAAATCTCTAAAGAAAAGAGATTAAGAGAGATACAATCGATAGATCAAATCGAGAAATGAAAGAGATATGGGAGGGATGAAATCGAGAAATACAATCTCTTAAGACAGATCGATTAAGAGAGAGAACAAATCTCTTAAGACAGAAAGATCAGATCAAGAGATCAAGCTTTGTCTACCGTCATAGTTGTGTAAAGTCTGTCTTCCTTCTTCTTATCCATCGGTGGATACTCTGCCAGACGTTGACCGGCTTCTTCGGGCACCTATATTTGACGGTCCACTACTGGTCCGAAGGACTCCTACAGAGATTTGCGCTCCCCCGGGGCGCTGGGTTTTCTCAACCTCTTTCAAAGAAGAAGAAAGATAGAAAGAAGAAACTACCGAGAAATTGAGTGATGAACTTATTACATTTCTCAATCTCATTTATGAGTTCTTTATTCACGATAATCAAAAGCATGAAAGAAAAGATTTTCCTTAATGAATTGAGAATGAATGAGAGGCTCCTACGTCCGGAGGCTCAATGCAAGATTCGTTCTTCTTATTTGGGTTCGTTTCCGTAGGTAAGACTATGACTTTTCTGACTAATTAAGCTACTTCGGACGGAGCGCACACCTTCTCAATATTCTTTGAGCCTCGGTCTCTTCTTTGACCTTTATTTCTTTGTGGCTCGGTAGCCCCCAATGGGGAATCTTTTCTTGCTCTCCCTACTTTTCTTAGGAGGAGGAGACTAAGCCGGACAGTGAAAGCAGCAGGGTTTCCGGGCGGACAGGAAGACTGACTGAAGAACTGATTCTTCTTAGGTTAGGAAAGACAAAGAGGCTACGCTACCTCCCGAGCCTCAGAAGACGGAAAGCGGTTAGCAAGAGATTTCCCGGATAAGAAATCTCAGAGGTGAAAAGAATATTGACGCTCCGCTCCCTCCGGTTAGGAAAGACAAAGACGCGGAGCCGGTTAGGAAAGACAAAGCCGCTACCTCCGCGGAGCTGAGCCGTACCATCCTTCAAAGCCAGCAGCCGATAGCTGCACAACCAAGAAAAGTGAGCTCTGACGTCTGATTTTTCCCGTCAATATTCTTTGAACCTGATTATAAGCCTCATGATGAGGTTGGGGTCGAAGGCGAAGCCGGGGAGCTTCTTTAAGGCTTCGGCTTTGCTAGGAGCCTAGTAGATTGCGGCTCACCTTCGGGCTCTTTCTAGGTTGACGAAGTTGTACGAACTAGGCTGGTTCCATAATATACTAGAAGCTCCCTTCTCAGTTTCTACCTGACTTAGGAGGAAGAGACTAAGCCGTACAGTGAAAGCTCCGGGGTTTCCGGCCGGACAGGAAGAATGACTGAAGAACTGATTCTTCTTAGGAAAGAAAAGGCATCTCCCTCTAGAGGATGGGGGTCTATGGCTCAGCTCCTCTACGGGATCAAAGGGGGGCTAGGGTCAATGAAATATGAGAAGCTGCTCAACCCTTCGGATTAGTTCTAGATTTATCCACCGTTCTTAACTATTCCGTCAGGAGCCTATCTTATTTATCATTTGAATTTCTCTACCAGAAGGCTAAAGTGTCTTTTCATGGACCAAGCAAGTGGAATAGAATAAACAAGTCCTTCGGACCACTACACGGAAATGAATTTCAGTGACTCTTTCCCAAGCCGACAGGGGAGAAAGAGCTAAAGTCACACCGCTACGTGGGATCATTTCCGAAAGACTGCAAAGTCTCTTTCAATGTCTTTCCATCGTTCTAGCGAGGGAAAAAGACAAAGATGGGTCTTACCATTTGAATGTAGCTCTACTGAACCGGAATGCCACTAGGTAGAATGCCGCAAACCGCATTAGAAGCCAATTATTCTTTTCTTGACTTTTGTGCCAGTCCGAAGGACTATCCATCAGGGAGAAGCGAAGCGCATTCAAAGGAGAGGTGCATATTGGGAAGGCGATCAGAAGATTGAGAAATCCCGGGTTAATATGGATAGGACTGAGGACTCCGGACGGGGGATCATGACTCGCTTATTAGGGTCATAGGGAGGGAAGCCGCCAGCCAGCCACTCTTTAGTAGGCTCTTTCCCTTTCCCTTGTTTAGGAAGGAATGCTCCATCTACAGGGAAAAGTAGGACCATCCACCATCTGGCGTGCGGTTCGTCGGCCTCGTCCCTCTGTGGTCGAGCAACCTTCTTCCACTGGTCCGGAGGACTGATTCATTCCACAAAACTTCTTCGTCTGACCTCAAGGGAGAAAATAAGGAAAGACCAGTGGGCTTGCCCTTTCTTTAATGACGATAACCTATTCTTTCATTACCTTTTTTCATGGAAACCTATGCTATGAAAGAGGTTCAAGAGCGGATCCAGTTTCAACTTCAAAAGCGACTGCAACGGAAAGAGATGCTAATGAGAGAGGTCGCGCGGATCCAGCTGTAGATTCCGAAACCTCGAGCAGCTTTGCTTCCTTTTTCAGTTCCTCGAAATGGAAGAAGTCAAAGAGATCTATTCCATGATCAGATTTTCGATATTATGTCTTTATGGGGGTTCCAGACGACCTACGGCAAGGAATGAACGAGTCCTTCGGTAAGAGGCTCCATAAGAAAGACAGGTCCGAAGGACTATCCATCAGGAATAAAGAAAGCACTCCGCGGGAAGAACTGCGCGCTTAATATGGATTTCTCAATCTCAATGTGGAAGGCAATATTCTTTGCACCTCTGAATTTCATGCTCCTCAAATTCCCTAATGGATAGGACTGAGGACGTCCGAAGGACTCTAAAAAGGACGGGGTATCCTTTTCTTTATATAAAGCAGCAAGAAAAGACAAAAAATCAGCCATACCCAAAAGTGAAAAATGACTATTCTCTTTGATTACTTACTTAAAGGAAATGGAAGAAAGCCTCTCAAATTCTTTGACCCTCATTAAGAATTCTTTGACCCAGAAGTCCCGCTTTTTTAGAGTCCTTCGGACGGAGCGAAAGCCTAGGAATCGAAGATCATTCAAATGCTTTTCTATTATCGGAAGTCAATGGAAGTCCTACTACGTCCTTCTCCGTCAAAGCCTATCATTCGTCAAAAAAGAGAAGAAGATAGAGATCAAGCATCATTATGATTCATGCCCACTTAGTCTTCCGTTTTATATCCTTCTATAAAGCTGAATGATAGAAGGCTTAGTGCTGATCCATGAATAATGAGCAAAATCCCATGACTCGAGCAGTGGAAGAGCGAGAATGATATCAGATTGGGCCTCAAATAGGTAAGAAGTTAGGATCCCAGGTAGCGGTCTTCATAGACTTTACTGAGTTTACGAGTAAGGGGAAGATCAGAATTCGTACTCTAAGTAGTATTCAACTCAATGAGAATAGAGTGAACTCCATTCTCGTCCCACGTAGCGGTAAGAAGACAAGAGGCTATCGAATGGATTGAAGGAAGCCTTAAGTAATCTTAGAACGAGGGAAGTCGACTCTCTCGGCTATCGCTTTATTCAAGAAAAGTGGCATCTGACTGAGGACGCCTTTCGGGTACCCCCAAAAAAATAGAGAAATTTCAAGCGTCAGACAGGCGGTTAGAACAATCTAATCCCCTTCCTTCGTCAATCCGTACTTCAGACTTGGCTCTTTCAGTATTATTTTGAGGTTGAAAGTGGCTGAATCCGTTGATGTTGCAGCAAAAACAAAGGCTCAATGCAAGATTCGTGCTATTGCGGCTTCAGTTCAAATTCAATGGAATTAATGGCGCAAAGAATATTGCGTCGGTTCATCTTTAACGCCTACTTTTCAGGATCCACATCTCAATTTTCAGCTTGCCCCCTAGAAATGCCCTACCCGGGATGAGGCAAGAAGGAAGAAAGGCAGCGAGTCTTCCGATCCTCCGTCTTTCATCCACATATTCAGATTCCGACCCAGCCGGCGTAGAAGGCGAGATTCAATTGAGTCACCTAAACCAAGAAAAAACTATCAATCCTGAATTCAGAAAATGCATGATCACATAAAAGCCAACTCCATTTTTCAGTTCCCACGGAGCTTAGAGATGAAATTGAGCCGGAGGTGCAAAGAATATTGCGAGGTCAAGAAAGAAAGTTTTGGACAGGTCCGAAGTCCGCAGTCCGGAAGATTCATCTGTAGTCCGAAGTCCGCAGGTTTACCCGGAGGACCGTCCATTAGAAGGAGGACCTTCCTTAAGGGAAGAAGGAGGACCGTCCATTAGAAGGAGGACTATCCATTAGGAGTCCGGAAGATTCATCTGTAGTCCGAAGTCCGCAGTCCGTCCGGAAGAGCTATCTGTAGAACCAAACAACAAAGGTCCAGCTTCCGTCCTACGTCCGCAGTCCGAACTATCAAGGGTCCTGCTGATTCATCCGGAGTCCGGAAGATTCATCTGTAGGACCATCCATTAGGAAGGGTCCAGCGGTTTCCGGAGTCCGGAAGATTCATCTGTAGGACTATCCGCATCCATAAAAAACTAGGAGTAGTCCGAAGTCCGCAGTCCGGAAGATTCATCTGTAGTCGAAGTCCGAGGACCCGGAGTCCGGAAGATTCATCTGTAGGACTATCCGCAAGGGAAGAAGGTAGGACCTTCCATTAAGGGAAGAAGGAGGACCGTCCATTAGAAGGAGGACCATCCATAAAGGAAAGGGAGGAAGTAGGACCTTCCGTAATGAACCGAACCGTAGGACCTTCCGCATCCATAAAAAACTAGGCCGAAGGACTTTATCAAGCTGACGAAGGAGAATGGAACCCTCAAGTCAAACCCTGGCTAGACACCAGAGGGGAGATTCCCCGCGCCCGTTGAAGACCATTGAGGTTTCGGAACAAAGAGCTTACTTAATAAGAGGCCAAAGGGTGGAGGAATCAGAGGATCGAAAAAAAGGATGGCTGCGGCTGCTCTTCTTCTTTCAGTAGCCTGATTCCATTCTTCTTATCATGCTGCTTTAGGGAGATCGAAGAAGGCCGTCGGCCTAACCTTTTTCTCTATTTCATGGATTATGATAATAAATGGGGGACGAGAGAGGGGAAGGTATGAGACAACTACCCAACGAAATAGGGTAAAACGGGTATAAGCAAGTAAGGGGCGCTCTACCCTACCTACCTCTTTTTTTCTGAGTCTTCCAGGATCAGTTTCAGCATTGTTGAAGAAGATAGAGTAGCTTTCAGCAGTTCTTGCGCTTGTTCGATCGATCGGATCTCGCTGCTATGATCAATAAGGCAACTGCAATATCAATATAAAGGCTTTTGACTTGAAATCCCTACTTTTCCGATCAAGAGAAGAAGAGGAAGCGGAGGCAAGTCAGCTAGGCGCGAAGCTTTAACCTACTGAAACCTACTCCCTACTTCAAGTCAGAAAAGAAATAAAGAGCTCTCAATATTCAAATAGTGGAATCTTTGCTAAGTCAATCAAATTCAGGCTCAAGATGAGATTCTTTCTTTTCTGGCCTTAGGAGCTTTGAATATTGCCTTCCAATAATATCCGTCCCACTATTTACGACTCCGTTAGGAGGGATAAAAAAGGTCAGTCTTCCGCTTATTATGAGGAGAAGGAGCAAAGAATATTGCCGGACTATGAATAGCTATTACTTTGAGTCGCAGACGTTAGGAGCAAAGAATTTGCGAAGACGGACTTTATCAAGCTTCACTTAGCCTTAACCTAGAAATTCAAAGAAGAAAGAAGAGAATTATCCGTTGAAGAGGAGCGCAAATCAGACAAAAGCCTACGGCCTTAACCTACTTTTTGAATAAGGCGCGAAGGGTCAAAGAATTTGAGAGGAGTGCAATCAATGACTCACGGAGCGGGGAAGTCCAAAGGAGAGGTTTCAGGAAAGTTGGAAAGGGTCTTTCTTTCCTTATTCTTCACACATGAAATTGGATAATTCAGTACGACTCGAAGAAGCTAGGGAGGAAGCGTCAGAGGTATGCTCGACCGGCTGAGTTGACTCGGTATTCATACGACTGGAAAGAAGAGATTGAGCTCCTTTCTCACTGCATCAACCGAGACTTCGGTCTTAGATTAGGAGAGGGAGGTTCAAAGAAGATTTCAGGAAGGTGCAAAGAAAAGAAAATCAGAATGAACTCATTAACGATAATGAAAGAAGCTCAAAACAAAATGAATCTGCGGAGTGAAATACATGATTTTGCAAGGGCTCGACTGGTCCGGAGTCCGTCCGGAAGAGCTATCTGTAGTCCTACGTCCGTCCGGAAGAGCTATCTGTAGTCCTACGTCCGTCCGGAAGAGCTATCTGTAGTCCTACGTCCGGAAGATTCATCTGTAGTCCGTAGGATTTATCCGGAGGACCTTCCTTAAGGGGTAGGAGTAGTCCGGAAGATTCATCTGTAGGACTATCCATTAGGAGTCCATAAAAAACTAGGAGTAGTCCGTAGGATTTATCCGGAGTCCGGAAGATTCATCTGTAGGACTATCCATTAGAAAGGGGTAGGAGTCCATAAAAAACTAGGAGTAGTCCGAAGTCCGCAGGATTCATCCTACGTCCGGAAGATTCATCTGTAGGACTATCCGCAAGGGAAGAAGGAGTCCGGAAGATTCATCTGTAGGACTATCCGCAAGGGAAAGGAAAGGGAAAGGAAAGGGAAAGGAGTAGTCCGAAGGATTTATCCGTAGGACCATCCATTAGAAAGGGAAGAAGGAGTCCGGAAGATTCATCTGTAGGACTATCCGCAAGGGAAAGGAGTAGGACCCACTGGGAAACCGCGGAGTGGGTTCATTGCACTCCTAAGAATTCAGGATAGTGATTCAGAGTTGAGTCAGTCACAGATTTTCCGTGGACGGGAGATCGAGAGTCGGAAGTTTCACTAAGCTTTTTACCAAAGACGAGACTCCAAAATTTCGCCCAGAGGCAGAAGCCTACTCTCTTTTTTAGGGATCCCGGAACAAACCGAAGATGAAGGAGATCTCATTGAGCGTAAAGCTTATTGGCTCGGTATGAATACGACCGATGAGGCTGTCTTCCTTTCTTATGTAATTCATTCTGGCTTAGGCTTCCACAACTAAAGAAACTTCAGCCCCACCCCCTTTTATCCGCTCTTTCTCTTCTAAATCTTTGAATCTGAGGAAAGGCTCTCTTGTAGAGAGCCGAGCAACCTGACGTCAAATGCTCTGAAGCAAAAAGAAAAGAAAGTTGAGTCCAGTGCTGGACCCCCGACAAGTATGTGGCTTCCTTCATCGTGGTCTCCCTGATCGCTCTTCTGACTTGAAATGAAAGGTTCTCTAAACCCTTTTAGTAGGTAGGGCGGGGACTGTTCTCCTCATCGTAAATATCTCATTTATAGGATTTTGACATTGAAATTTAAGGAATCGCCCCTAAGCCAGTACCTTGAAATATGGCCATTGTATGTAGTCAAGGCTGCACTGGGTTCCAGTGTCTATGAAGATTACCTTCTTTTTTGAAATCAGATTATTCCACCTCTTTCTTTACCCGGGATAGGGACTAAGGCAAAGTTGAGAAGGTTCATCCCGCCTTCTCCCAACTTATTCTGGTTAATGTGCCATATAAGTTTGTCCGTCTTCTTGTCTTTCTTCTCTTTCCTAATGGAAGAAAAGAAGGTATTCCTTCCCCAATATTTGTAGAAGCCCGACAGAGATATACCGCTCCTTACTATGACTATGTCTTTTTTTTCTTTCTAAAGAATGAATGAAGGCGTAATGTATAAAATGGGGGGGTTGCCAATCTGGTCCTGGGTGCCCGCCCGGATTTCTAAACACTTCCAAAACGTCGAGATCAGCCGAGCTTCGAAGATTGCGATAGAAAATGTAAGGGGATTCTTCTTTCGGCCCACGGTCCCCTTTCCTTAAAGATCCGTGGGAGCTCATTCCCAAAATAATAGGCACATTTCCTTTCTGAGAAAAGAGAAAATTTGACATTTGCACTTTTGGCCGTCCATTAGCCTTAATAAATGGGCCAAATATCCTCCAGGCTGAGAACCCCATTCGCCGTCTGACTCTCTAAATTCATCTATCGCCCATAGATCATATCAGTCATCCGGAATATTGCTCCTTCCCCTGTATACTTGTAGTACCCTTGAAAGTCTAGTAAGGAAGAGGGTTTTTTGAGTACTTGGGCTCCCATACATCAAGAGTTGCCTAGTCTTGACCGGCCTGTGGCAGACTAAGGCCACCCAATCGAGGAGGAAATACTTATCCCCAAGTTCCGAACATTTATAGGGGTCCGGCCACCAAAGATAGCCTGCGATTCGCCTTTTCTCTCGCAGTGGGAATCTTCCCATATTTGCCGCATCCTAGGATACCTTAGCACTACTGCACTTTGAAGCATGGGATCCGACATCGAGCCACTCATCGTGCTCTCGGAGCCTTTTGATAAGTAGGCCGCTGGGGGGACGCCCTGTAAAGACTCCTTTTTTTCACGAGTGCAGCCGGCCTTCACCGAGTGCAAATTTCCCCCACAGGGATTTTTCCGCCTCAGATAGGCACAAATGGACCCCCAGCCGAAAGGTGACCCAAGACTGCCGTGACTCCCATGATGGGAATGGACCGCGACCCTCTAGCTTTATAACGAGAGGCACTTTCATTCAATATACCCACGTGAAAATGGCGGGTACCATCTCTTTCCCCTTTCTTTCGGTCTCTATTATAAGAGAGATAGAGAGGAAGAGGGCTTGCACCATTAATATCCTGCACAGAAATCTTCCAGTCTTTGCGCCTTTGTGAAGTAATTCAAATTCATCGTCTAAGATTGATACTATTACCTTTTACGGTCATCTTCGATAGTCCAGTAAAGTAAAGGGAGAATGCCGTGCTATGTGTCTTTAGTAAGAAGAAGATGCTTTCTGTATTCAATTGGGAATCTTTCTTAGTTCAATAGCTGCGAGTATGAAAGAGAAAGAGGCTTGATAAACTCTTTTGAAACTACTATTATTATATAGTAATCAATATCTTTTCCTTACTTGAGCAGAGAAAGAATCTTTAATTAATAAAGAAGAAGAGCTTGAATTACTACTTATATTGAATATCTTTTACGAGCACTTGAGCGGAGTGCAAAGAGCCCACTCCCACTGACTCTTCATATCCTTTTAAATAATCTTTCGGAAGAAGAAGAAAGCCCACCTTCCATCTAATGGATAGTCCTCCGGACCACTCCGCGGTGCAAAGATCTATGGCCCACGTAGCGGGATATTGTAATTAATTGACTGGATCTTGTGAGAAGAGAGAGGTAGTCGATAAGAAGGTCAATGAATATTCAGTCGACTGAGTAGAAGGAGATAGAAAGGACGGAGTCTTCAACCCTACTACGGCAACTCAATTTCTGAGAGCTTCAGTCTGAAATAATCAGCCTACGGACAGAACTCAATTTCTGAGAGCCTTCGGAGCAAAGATTCCAAAAAATAGGCGAGGTAAGGAATCGAAGCTGGGAAAAGGTGAAGGCTTCGCGCCTCGCATAAATCGATGTGAGCATTTGCTTAAGATATGCGGATTCCTTAATAGGTCTTGCTCATATCGGGCAAATACCCTCTCTCCCTGCCCCCTAACCCGAAGCGATCCTCCTATCTATCATTGTTCGCGCTTCGACCCTTGCTTTCATTCGAATCACATTCAAACCCGGTATTTGACTATCCGATCACGTGGAATCATCCCAAGAGTCAAATCGACTAATTAGGCCCCACTCCTAGGTTAGGCTCGAGAAGAGGACAATTTCCTTAAGTTGAAAGAAAAGTGATTGCACGTGCCCCAGCATTCAAACTCCCCAACCATGGATCGGCTGCTCGACTCGGACTCGGGTCAAGGGACTGAATCCGCACCTTTCTGAGGCAGAAAGCAATAAAGAAGAGGATGATCATAGACGTCCGTCCCCACCAGCGCATCGGCCCACGTAGCGGGAAAGGCCTAAGTAAATCACTAAGCTTTGACGGTCAGAAGGAGTCCGGAGTCCGCAGGAAACAAAGGTCCAGAACTATCAAGGGTCCAGCTGGTTTACCCGGAGTCCGGAAGATTCATCTGTAGGACTATCCGCATCCATAAAAAACTAGGAGTAGGACCATCCATTAGAAAGGGAAGAAGTAGTCCGAAGGATTTATCCGGAGGACCATCCATAAAGGAGGAGGACCCAGAGAACTTATCCTATTTTATGTCTTTCGATTTATGGAACTTTTTCTAGTGAACAAGTTGAATCACTCTTCCTCACTGAACTTCAAAATACCGGAATAACGAAAGACCCTCGTATTCTCGGCCGGGGCCGCAGCTTATGCAGCTTCTTTATTTCCCCTTTATGACTCAACCGAGACAGATCCATCCGAGTTAGTCTTCTTCTTACCTCCGACCAAGATGAGTGACTGATCGCTGCCTAAACTGATCATACTACTTCCGATCCAGCCGAAGGCTGATTATTGCAGACTTTCTCGCTCCTTCAAAAAGTCTAATCTTTCTCATCAAATTTCATTGATCCTTCAAACAAAGGTCCAGGTGACTATCCGCATTAACCTAGCTTTAGATCGATTTTCATGAGAAGTTGCAGTCCGCTAGATCGCTTTCATTGTCAGGAGAGGAGTGGAACTGCTCGACTGTAAGGAGAGGAGGTGAAAAGAAGATTTCGAAGAGTCAAGAAGGGAGTGCCAGGCAAGACTGGAAAGAGCTCTTGTCCCAATTCCCTGTTCATATGCTAACTTCTTAGAAAATACCTTCTTTTGCCTGAAACTCGGTTGTCTTAGCGTGCAAAGTCGATTGTTGGGATTGAGCGTAAGAATTTGCTTTCTCGTTTTTGACTAAAAAAGACAGGGATTGCGGGGAAGGTATCTCTTTCGTGATCCGGATCGGAACTATGGGACTCTGATCGGAAGAAAGCTGCTTCTTTCCCAAGCTGCGGCTTCGCTCTAAATCCGACTATAAGTAAGGTCTCGCCTTCGGCAACGATGAGAACTGAAAGACAAGATTCATGGTAGTAGTTTACGTACGCACGAAAGGCAGGTCGAACTGCGGACTCAGCCTAAAGGCGAAGAGCATTCCGAAACCTAGGCTTTCTCTTTCTTCCTTTAGAACCTACGAAAGGTAGATTCAAGGCATATTGAATTGCGCCTCCTTCGGATTATAAGACTCCTAACTTGATAATGGATAAAGAAGTCTCATCACCCCATTAATAAAGGAGCGGTTTCAGACTCAAGAATATCCCTTCAATATCCCTGTCTTATGGCACCTCCGCTAGGAGTCTTATTCCGAAAAAAAGTCGGAGGGAGGCATCAAGAATATCCCTGTCTTATGGCACCTTCCACTTGAACTTTAGACTGATTTATGGTAGGCTTTCTCAAATTCTTTGAGCCTTCAGTTTCTTTTCTTGGACTTTTCAAAAGTAACCACTTTTCACTCTAGGCTTTCCTTATTCCACTTTCATCATCGGATAGTCGGAACCTTCAGCATTATTAGTAAGCAAAAGCTCCGTGGGCAGTCGCTTCGCGCAATCAATGAACAAGGTCTTAAGGGGGTAAAGTAGATCTTTCAAATCGGGTAGGACCCGAAGAACCCTGCGCAAGTGCTCTCTTTCCTTTCATTTACCCAAGGAGTCAAATCATTGAAAGATGAAATGACTTTGAGATCTTCAATGGGGGATTCCCCCTAAGAAAGGAGGTCCTTTCTTGCGCTCCTTTACAGTCCCTTCGCGCCTTCCCACTTCCATTCGTATTTATGGTTCATATTCCAAGAAAGGTTTGATGGGGACCTAAAGAGAGGTCTATGACCGGAAACCTGACTTCGCCTTTCGAAGACAAAAAGAGGTAGAAAAGCTCTGCCTGAACGATCGGGACTAAGTTGCCTTGGAATATTGGCTCTTTCAGGTCCAGGTAGATAGGGCGTCTGGGGAATTTTGATCTCCTCTTCTCATCCAATTACCTGGCTTCTGAAACTTGCACCTATCTTCAGAGCTGTGGCATACCCTTTCCGCCTCAATCTGATTCACGCCCGTTAATGAAGTCGAGGAAAAAAGGCCCACGTAGCGGTTTCGGTACAAAGAGGAAGGAAGTCGAAACTGAGTTGTAGAGGCTCAATGCAAGATTCGTGCTATTGCGAAAACTGAGTTTGAAAGGTAAAGGAAGAAGAAGAAGAAAGCCCACCTTCTAAGAGAAATCAAGCCCACGGAGCGGTTCAAAGAAGATTTTCGAAGAAAGGATAGGCTTTCGAATAGTGGAATCTTTGGAGAATGAAGAGGTCCGGAGGACGGGTAGAACGACCGGGATCGCTATCCCGGATCAGTACTATTTAGTCTTGGGCGGCGGCCCACTCCGCGGTGCGAAGCAAAAAGAAACCCACGGAGCGGTGCAAAGAATATTGCGAGGTTCATACTATTACTTTGAGCGTCCAGATCCCCATTTTGAGAAAATCTATCAGGGAGGGTCAATGTAATTGACTCTCTCATTGATTCGATATTACTTCTGATTTCATACTTTAGCATGCATGGGATTGAGGGTATTTTTACGGGTATACTGGAGAATATAATATATAGATAGACTTCTAGATTCACGCAGTACCATAATACCAAGGGCTTCAAGAACTCAATCTGGATGGAATAGAAAGAAAATCTCAATTCTCTTTCGGAGAGATGGCCGAGTGGTCTAATCAATAAATAAAGAATCTTCCGCAACGCCTCTCCTTTCAGTCGAGCCTCACGCAACTCTGAAATATTCTTTTCACCTTCGCATATTTCATTGCGCCTCCGTCCGGAGTCCGCAGGATTCAAACAACAAAGGTCCAGGGTCCGGAGTCCGGAAGATTCATCTGTAGAACTATCAAGGGTCCAGCTGAAACAAAGGTCCAGGGTCCGGAAGATTCATCTGTAGTCCGTAGGATTTATCCGGAGTCCGGAAGATTCATCTGTAGGACTATCCGCAAGGGAAAGGGGTAGGAGTAGTCCGGAAGATTCATCTGTAGGACTATCCGCATCCATAAAAAACTAGGAGGAGTCCGAAGTCCGCAGGGTTTACCCGGAGGACCGTCCATTAGAAGGAGGACCATCCATAAAGGAAAGGGAGGAAGTAGCAAGAATATAGTAGCAAGAAATCATGAAAAATCAGTCATTTTTTCTCTATTTTCGTTAATGAGTTCATCCACAAATGTCTAATCTTTCACTCAATTCATTCAGCCTGAATTTCCCCGTCCTTCGGACAGACAAATATGGATAGTCCTTCGGACCTGTCTTATGGAGCCTTGATTCTGCCTCTCCTTTGAAAGGAGGAAGGAAAGGTGCAAAGAATATTGAATATTGCGTTCTTGAGTCTTGATGCTGAGAAAGTGGGGCTAGGGCTAAGGAGGGTTCCCCTATCTCTTGACTTCGCGGATGGAGCTCGACTCGAAGAAGAGAGGGATTAGATCTTTCATAATCTCTTTTCTAAAGAAGAATGATAACTCAATTCTCAGGATCGGTACCGGTCGGACGAAGAAGTCAGAAAAGAATCAATAAAGTAGTAGTCATTCTCAATCGGAAGCTAGTACTACTTCAAGAGGGACGGACGCGCCTCCTGCTAGAAAACTCTCTAAAAAAGGGTCCAGCTATAAAGAACTTTGCTCCGTCGTCTACAAATCAATATCCCTGTCTTATGGCACCTTGTCTTGCTTTCTCACGCAAGATTCCCCGTCTCCTCGCAATATTCTTTGCGCCTAGCCTTCGGACCTGTCTCGCCTCTCCTTTCAGTCGAGCCTCTTTCTTCTTTCAAGAATAAGATAGAAGTCCTTTGCTCTTCTTCTTCGGTCCCCCTCTCTCGTATTCGGTATTTCGGTATATCTGCTCTGCCTTATTCTGCAAGGCTTTCTTCTTCTTCTCTTTTCTCCTTCTTTTCTTACCGAAGAAGGATTCCTCTAACCTGTCGAGGGCTAAATCCGAGGCCTATCTATGCTTCGCTTTCTTCTATTTTCTCATGGTAAGCAAGATCTTTTTTAGATCTCTCTCTCATGGAGAAATTCTAAACGGAAGGCCTATCAATAAGAAGGGCAAGAAGGAGGACGGACGGATTCATGGGGTTGCTCGCGCGGACTGGAGCATTTCTGAATGGTCTCAGATTTCTTCCTCTTCCAGTATCCTGATTCATACTTTAGTCACTTCTTAACCTTGATCTTTCCTACTTCTCTCTTCCCTTGCTTATTAAGGGTTCAAGCAAATTTCCGCTGCGAGACCTTGTTCAGAGTAAGCGGAAAAGACTTAGAGATCAAGATAAAGATCAGAAAGAAGAAGAAAGGAATTTCCCGATCAGACGAGGGGAAGGTGTGAATATCGAGAGGTTTCGGAAGATCAGCCCTCACCGAGATAGCGGAGAGAGAGGGTAGAATAGAGAGACCGATAGGTAGAGACCCAGTCGATGTTGCCGAAGCGAAGACTTCCAACTTCCAGAGAGAATGAGTTCAGGAATGGATAAGGGGAAGACGGAGACAAGGATGCATAACCTCTTCTTCTCATCATATTAAAGGCGGCTCTGTCCTCGTACTGCAGAGCAAGCGAAAAGAAAAGCCCACGTAGCGGGTCCGCCTTAGCACTCCTGGCCTCGGCGCCATCGTCACGCCTCATAAATAAAAGCCTTTATGATGCGCTCAAGGACCCAACCTATACAAAGGGGCTTGGGCTCCCGGCAAGGACTATCTATCCTTCTTTCTACTCATTTCTGATTCTATCTACAAGGTCAACGGGGGATACTAAAGTGGCTCGAACTCAGACCATCTACGCCCACGGAGGGGTTCGGTCCTCTTTCTTTCCTTCCAGCCGCCATACGGCGGGAGGTTATGCAATAGAACTTAGTTAAGGAGAGGGTGCTCCGCTCTGCTTTCCGAAGCTTAGATCTGGGATCAGTTATTCAATATAAAGAATACTGACTCAAGCTATATACTGAATCAAGGGCAAAGCCTCGATGAATAATAGGCATGAATCGCGGATGAGGAAGGAGAAGGGAAAGGAGGACGAGGCCTCTTTTTATACTTCCGAAGCCTGAGACTGACCGGTGGGCTCTTTCATTATCAGTTGACCTCATCAGTATCGATAGGGGCAGGGGAAGAGGCATCCCTTTCTCTTTCAGAAGTAGGAGTTGAAGCTGAGGCTTTAGTTCTTGCAGAAGTAGCTTAGTTTCGGTATGCTCTTGAATGAGAAGTTCATTCCTAAAAGAGGCGAAGCCTCGACCCCCGCCTATCCTGGCCTCTTTCATATCAATCTTAGACTTATATCTTAGATAGTATTGGCTTTTTTTTCTCTTTCAAGGCCTTGGACGAAGCCCCGCTGTCTAGACTGTCGGGAGTTTGAAGACACTTGTCTACTTCTTTTCGATCAGTTTCCCAGGTCCTTTTGATAGGCTTTCTTTTCTTATGAGAACTCTGATGTCTCAAAGATTCCACTAATATTGTGCGGAAAATGGACTAGTTCAATAAAGAAAGCACTACGCAGAAGTTTGAGTGCTTTTCTAAGGCTAAGGAAAAGTCAATGGAAGTCCGCTCTAGTGGACGCTACTTGATTATGGGGGGATGAGAGTCAAATCTCTTTATTTGATTGCCTACGGATAGGAAAGAGAGTTTGAAAGGCCGACGGCCACTTACCCTTCTTCAAAGAAGCTCCGCATAAGGTCAGGGATACGGATTAAGATTGGGGAATTCTCATTTCTCATAGAGTGAGGATATTCAGAATCTACGCTTTGCAAGACCTGCGAGAGAAAGAAGCTGCGACTGCTGGGACAAGAAAGGCTACTTAAGATAATGGTACTTCTCCGTCCGGTCGAGTGTCTGCCGAAAGACAGGTCCTGGAAACTCTGACAGGTTTTTCCGATCCGCTATCGTTCATTTGACCTCTAGGCTTGATCTTTCTTCCTTTCAATTTGTTAATACGGGGTTTGACTTCATGCCTTTTTCCCTGGATGCCGGTTTTGCAGCAGATGGGGGCCTTATCCTCGCTTCGGTAAGAGATCATACTTCTCTTTCTCTAGAATTCTTAGGATATTCAGTGAGATTCGGGGCGTCCAAGTCAATCTTTGACTTACTCATGATGATACGGCTTCCTCTCTTGATGTGCCCGATTAAGAGTTCGCGCAAACTAATAGTCTCCCTTAAAGTCATAGATTGAATAGTCCTTCGGTAAAATCACTTTGCTCCGTCGTCGGTCTCATTCCTCAAATAAAGAAAGCACTACGCGGTATCGCTGACTCAGCAGTCTCTTACCACCGCTCCGTGGGCTGCTGCAGCAAAAGCTGCTACTTATCCAACGGAAACTGCTTAAAGAACGGCCTCAATGAACAAGGGTTACTTGCTCAGCAGCCGAAAAGGTTCGGGGCGCAGTGGCTGGACGAGGGATTCTCTTATTCTACCTCCTAACCACCAACGGGCAGGCAATGATCAGAGGTCATTCTGCTTTCAGTGGCACGTGTGGAAGGCAGAGTTTTGCCGGCAAGCATAGGAAAGAAATCCCCCCACACGGTCTGATTCAGACTTTTAGCATCTCTTGAACTTGAGAAGTACTAGCCCGCGAACTCCCACGTAGCGGGTACGGAAAGAGAGAGAGATTCCCTAGCTGCCGATTGAGGTTACCACTATCGGGGGAGCGGTCTCAGACGATGGATCTTTCCTTTCCCTCTGCCTATTCTGAGATCGGCAGGCCTTTCTTCGGCAACTGAGTAAAGACGGAATCTTACCCGTCACCTGGACCCCTTATAATTTCCACTAAGTCAAGGATGGAGATCATCATCATCCCGATCGTCTGAAAAAGTTCTTTCTTTCTCAAAGAAAAAGAAAGCGGAAATCTTCTCAAATACTTTGAGCCTTTGTTTTTGGAAAAGACTCAAAAGGAGCTTGATTTTAGCTCAAAGCCATATTGAAGGTCATGATTCCTTTCATTATTGCAGAGCTCATAGTCCTAGGCTTGATTCATGAAAGCTATAAAAGAGACGTTAGGCGCTTAATATGGATTTCTTAGTTGCACTCACGTTCCCTAATGGATAGTCCTTCTTCGCAAATTCTTTGCGCCTTCGCAATATTCTTTGCACCTGGAAGTCTAGTCAATATTCTTTGAACCTTTAGGCTGAATGAATTGAGAAGATGACATTCTTTCTTTTTGAACCGGAGCGGAATCCAGAATAGACCTCTCTTTATCCGTCCGAAGGACTATCCACTAGAAGTTTGAAATCAAACTATGTGAATTTCTTTTATAGGCTTTCTTCTTTCATTGCTATTTCCCGGCTTTTTTGAAGCAAAATAGGACTTTTGTTAATCTATATAAATAACGATAATTGTAGAAAAACAAGGCATTTGACTTGATTTCTTGCTACTTCCCTATGGGCAAAACCTAGCATTTTCATTGAATTCACTCCGTAAAAACAAGGTTATGAAAGAAGAATGATTCTTTCATTCTCGTTAATGAGTTCATTCTTCTAATTTGTAAACTCGAAATCTTCTTTTTCATTCTTTCTTGCTACTTGATTTTTCATTCCCATTTTGAGCTTCTTTCATTATCGTTAATGAGTTCATTATTCTTTTCTTCTCAATATTCTTTGACCCCTCTGGTCGAGCAGTTTCACTCCTCTCCCAGATTCTTTTTTAGCTTCTTTCATTATCGTTAATGAGCTTCTTTTCTTTTCTTGACTTGGTGAAAAGTTTGACTCCCTTTCCTTTATGGATGGTCCTACAGATGAATCTTCCGGACTCCTTCTAATGGACGGTCCTCCGGGTAAACCAGCTGGACCCTTTCTAATGGATGGTCCTACTCCTAGTTTTTTATGGATGCGGATAGTCCTACTCCTTCCCTTTCTAATGGATAGTCCTACAGATGAATCTTCCGGACTACTCCTACCCTTAAGGAAGGTCCTCCTTCTAATGGACGGTCCTCCGGGTAAACCTGCGGACTTCGGACTACTCCTAGTTTTTTATGGACTCCTAATGGATAGTCCTACAGATGAATCTTCCGGACTACTCCTACCCCTTAAGGAAGGTCCTCCGGATAAATCCTACGGACTACAGATGAATCCTGCGGACTCCGGACTACAGATAGCTCTTCCGGACGGACTCCGGACTACAGATAGCTCTTCCGGACGGACTCCGGACTACAGATAGCTCTTCCGGACGGACTGGATCAAAGTCTAATCTTTCTCTGGGTTAATATGGATAGTCATCTGGACCCCTTATAATTGGGGGCCATAGATCTTTGCTCCTCGCAATATTCTTTGCGCCTCTGGACTATTCATCCTATTTCTTTAGGAGGAATTGAATTTGGATCAGTAGTCTTTTCTGACTGAACTTTGAAGTAGGTTCTTCTCTTTTATTAAGGTTGACTTTTCGCCATAGGTGGCTAACCTCAAATAACCTTGATTGAAGGTCAAATCCAATGGTTTGGCGCAACTAAGCCAGGAGAAAGGTGCGATATCAAGAGAGAAATTTCAGCCAAAGGCGTGAACACAGCATGCTTCAAGAAATCTACCAAATTCATATTCCTGTCAGCCGAAAATGAATGAATTGAATAAATAAGTTCACATCCTTGGGTCGAGCGTCCTGGTCGATTTGTACCTCTTTGTCGACTGACTTTGCTTGGGTCTCTTTCCCTGTCGAGTTACTTATGGTGGGATCCCTCCTTCCTCTTGAGAACTTGTATACCCGGACTGGGTTGTGCTATGGCTTGAATCCTACTGACTATCCACTTAACCTCTCCTTGATCATAATAGAAAAGAAAGAAGAAAAGAATATCAGAAGCATTCCTTCAAGAACTTCCATCAATAAAGAAGGCTCAAAGAAAGAAGCTCATTAACGATAATGAAAGAAGCTCAAAATGAATCTGCTAGGTTTTTTACATCTTTGCTTAATATGGGAGTCTTAAGGAGTGCAAAATCAAGAGCGACTGATACCTTGTTCATATCTTCTTATTTCAAGAGAGGCGCAAAGAATATTGCGATGAGTTGCGGTTTCAGTTTCATAAGTAGCTCTTCTTCTTTCAGAAAGAGAAGTGGCTGAATCAGTTGATCAAGAGAAGATCGGGGAATTCGACTGAAGAAGTAGCTGAGTAAGCGCGAACTTCTTTTCTCTTTCAGCGGAGTCGGTGGGACCTCATGAGATCTTGTTCGTAGCTAGCGCGGATCGGAAAAGATCAATTCTCTGGTTCTCTAGCCCCCCATTCGGAAGTTGTGAAATAAAGGTAAATAAAGAAGCTCGTGGTCCAATCTTCAGGTTATACCTCACCCCGGATGAGAAAGTGGGTTGGGGACCGCATTGAGTCGGTGCTCCCGAAGAGAACGAAGAAGAGGGGAGTCGTCCCCGTAGCCCTTCTTCTGTTGTCAGAGCTGTCGTAGCTTTCGTTGCAGGATCAGTTCTTCGCTCGATCGCTCGGTAAGAAAGATCTTTTTTCTCGTAAGACCGCTACGTGCTTGAATGAGAAATCCTTTTCATATATTTTCTGTCTAAGAAATTCTCACAATTCCATCGGGAGTCAGATGAATGCTCGTAATAGCACAAAGAATATGGTCGGAGGCAGAGCTAGCAAATTGAAAGGAAGAAAGAGAGGTAAGATCCCAAGAAAGGTTATGTTGCCGAGGTCAGAAATTGAGAGGAGTCTGTTCCTGCTATCACTAGTTTACTACGTGTCCTAATTGTATGCTAAACCTTGAAAAGAGTAAAACGGGTTCGATGTGTAGGGTTTGATTCCATTTTTCTGATAAAAGGGATTTTCTCGATTTTCTTCGTCTGAGAAAACTAACTCAAGATCTACCCGCTCGGCCGTTGAGATCGGATGCTTTTCCTTTTTAATAGAATGAATGACTCTCAAATCCCCCGTCCTCAGTCGCAGGTTAATATGGATAGTCCTTCGGACCTGTGAAAAGAAAAGAAGCTCATTAACGAGAATTCCAGAATCATTATGATTTCATAACCTTGTTCATTGTACTCCTTCATTGATTTCACTCTTTTTTACGGAGTGAATTCCTAGAAAATGCTAGGTTTTGGGTATGGCTGGCAGCAAGAAATCATGAAAAATGCCTTGTTTTTATACAATTATCGTTATTTAGAAAGATTCTATTTAGTATGAAAAAGAAGCAAAAAAGCCGGGAAATAGCAATGAAAGAATCAAGCCTATAAAAGAAATGAACATAGTTTGATTGAAAACTTCTAGTGGATAGTCCTTCGGACGGATAAAGAGAGGTCTATTCTGGATTCCGCTCCCAGATTCATTTTGTTTTGAGCTTCTTTCATTAACGAGAATTCAAGAATCATTATGATTGAATAACCTGGAGGGTCAAAGAATATTGAGAATGAAAATGCTAGGTTTTGCCCAAGCCCTCCTCTTGTTCTTTGCACTCCTCTTCAGTCCCTTCCCTTCTAGCCTTGCCGCTCCCCCTAATGGATAGTCCTTCGGACGGATAACTAGAAAGTAGTTGACGGCTGTGTCCGCTCCGCTCCTGAGAAATACAGGATCTAAATACGGGAGAGAAATACAGGCTCAAAGAATATTGAGCTTTAACCGCTACGCTACGCTTCCAAAGGAGAAAGAAAGTCTTTAGTTGAAGGCTGTCCGCTACGCTGGAGCTACGGAGAAAGAAAGGATAGGATAAATAGAAAGTAGTTGACGGCTGTTCGCTACGCTGGAGCTACGGAGAAAGAAATTCAGGTGTCTGGTGTCCGCTACGCTGGAAATGGAAAAGAAAGGCGCAATGAAATATGCGTTTGAGGAATGATCGAAGAAGATTTCCGCTTGATCAAGAAGAGGCAGGAAAGCAAGGTATACATTACAAGAAGAGAGAAGAGGAAGGCGCCATAAGACAGGTCCGAAGGACGGGTCCAGATGCGTCACAGGTTAATATGGATAGTCACCTGGCCCCTTGTTTTTGGTTCTTTGCACCGGGAGGGGATATTTCTTCTTTGTTGGAGCTTTATAGCTCAAAGAATGATCGAAGAATAGAATATTGAAAAAGGACTGATCGATGTTATTGGAACCTACTAAAGAAAGGAAGAGAGGTTCGAGGAACCTCTCCCTTCTTTAGATCTTGAGGCGGCAGGAGAGGATAAGTTCTTGGAACATCGTTTTGTTGAGGAAGCAATAGCGAGACCCCACTTTCAGTGACTGACGAAACCGTTATGGCATGGAAAGCATGAAATTCTTCCTTATTTTTCACTTTACCTCCGTTCAGTCAGAAAAGAATGAACAAGGTGCAAAGATCTATGGCCCACGTAGCGGGATATTGTAAGTTGCGGTTTCTTGTTATTGTTAGTCTGAGAGGAAGAATCTCAACCCCTAAAAGGAAGCGTATAAGGAAAACGGAGCGGGAATAAGATGCTCGGGAGCGGGGGTTAGGCCTAGGATTGGAGCTGCTGTGCTTAACTTTATCTGGCTGCTGCTTCTATGTCTGTAACTGTATCTGATCTCGGGGTTGAGGCATTTTCTTGAGCAAGCTGTGGATTAAGAGTGAGCTCGTCCGTAGTCGCTGTCTCGCTCGGCACCGGTGAACTAGATTCTTACGTACTTGAGATTGAACCTAGAAAGAAGCAAGACCTTACCTCTGACCGCCCCGTGGGAAAAGTAGGCGTGTTTTTGGAATAAGACTCAAGAATATCCCTGTCTTATGGCACATCTGCACCCTTGTTTTTTTTTGGATAGCTCTGACTTTTCAGACAAAGAAGGACTATTCAAATCCCCTAATGGATAGTCCTTCGGACCTGTCTTTGCGCCTTTCTTCATTGCCTTGATAGGCTTGGAGTTGATTCCACTTTTGTCTCTTCTTTAGGCTTTCTCTTTCTAACTTTCTAGTAGTCTCACAGCTTACTCTTTCTTTTTCTTTCCACTGAAAATAAACAAGAAGAAAGATTTAGTGGAATGAACGAGTCCCGCAACAAAAACAAAGAGAAGTCCTAGGATACCGATATACCGCAAGAATGAAATGAATAAAAGTGAAGTCCTCGCAAATTCTTTCAGTTCCATCTCAGGCAATATCAATATTCTGGTTCCACGCAATATTCGAGAATTATTCTTTCAGTTCCACGCAATATTCTTTGCGCCTTCTACGCGGTTCAAAGAAGATTTCAGTCCGGAGGCTCCATAAGACAGGGATATTGTAAGGACATTCTTTCTTTTTGAAAAAGAAGAGAAAAGAACTCCGTAGGAGCGGTCCAAAATAGAAGTCCTTATCTCTCTAGTAATGCTGAAGTTTCTTCCTTTACCGCGGAGTGGGCTTCCTTTAATTTCAGTAGGTTTCTTTGACCCGACCTCTTCTTTTGAAGCCTTTTGACTACCGGTACCGGCATTTGACTCTCAGGAGGTTTTGCCAGGGTTTGACTCGAGCTAGATTCCGATCCTAAACCTCTCCTTATTTCATTCCTCTCCTCAAGCGAGTCGAGCTACTTTCTTTCTAAAAAAGAGCTACTTTATGCATTATTCATTCGGTCGCTACTTCTGACTCCGGTACTCCGGTCGAGCCACTTCGCCCCGATACTCTACTCTGACTCTACCCTATTGAACCGAAGGAGTTGGTTGGAGATCCGCACCCTCAATTTCGACTATCTTACCTATAGTTCAAACCGCCTCAATGAACAAGGGGGAATTTCTTATGAGAACTGGAAGTCTCGTCAATATTCTTTGAACCTTCGTCTCGTCTTGCATTTCAACCTCTTCTTATGAGAAGACGGTCACGCTCTTTCGATCTTCTGGTAGTCTATATTGAATAACCTATGAGCCGCAGCTAATCTTATGTTAGCAGCTAACCCACGGAGCGGTATCTCGGGCCTAGCTTAATAATAGGAATCACTCATATTGCATTGAGCCTTAAGAGTCTAGTCAATATTCTTTTCACCTTCGGACCGGTCTAATTCCGAAAGATCTAAATCAGGTCTATCTCAGTAACCCTTCAGCCTCAGCACAACTAAGCAAGAAGAACAAGCGGGAACAAGGACGGCAACGGCAACCTCAACAGCGGGCGGAGCCGCAACCCGACCCGGGACAAGATCTGAGGCTAGATCTACCTCGTAACCCCTTCCGATTCCTTCTTCTTTGAGTTGACTGAGAATACCGCTTTGAAAGCCACGGATCTAGTAGCGGGACTGATTCCATTCCCTTGCATACGTCTTCCTCTTGTTGGACAGCTACTTTCTTCCTGGGCGCCTACTAAGATCAGGTTGAATCAGAGCCCATAATATAAGGATAGGAGGTAAAGGAAGAAAGAGAAAGCAATCGCCGACCGCTCCGTCTTATCTGATTTTCGCCGACAAAGGTGAAAAGAAAGAAAGCTAGGTTAATACGGATAGTCACCTGGACCTTTGTTTGAAGGTGCAAAGAATTTGAGAAGCTTTCGTCTTTCATTCTATTCATAACGCTTTCTTGAAGAAGGGTATCTATGATAAGGGATAGGAGCCTCCAGCATGAACTCAAAGATAGGACCTATCGGTACTAAAAGGACCAGGAAGTCGCACCTATGCGTCTGTGTGAGCGGCTTATCGCGCACCTTGTTTTCTCGTGGCCTCGTCCTCCTCGTGCGAGATGGAATCTTTTTCTTAGTTATGAATGAAATGTGTCTGCAGAAAAATCTTATACCGCTACCGGACTCGGTATTACAAGAAAAGGAAATATCTACTTCTAAGCCTTTTTAGAGTGAATAAGGCATGAAACTTCTGATCGAAGAAGAGAGAGATTCAACCACCTCTCATGCCTGCTAACTAGAAAGTCTTGTGGCGACTCCCCTACCTCTTACCCGGTCCCTGGGCTTCCTTCCTCTCTTTCTCGTCTCCTTTCTCCTTTTCATGAGAATTTGACTGCCGGGAAAATGAAATGAAACAAGGTTCCCAAACGGGGTGCCCAACCGCGGGCTCCGTGGGCGTCTATCAACTTTGTCCCTGTCGATCGAGCGAGGTGCCTTCTGTGTCTAACCTTGAGTACTCTCAGTCGTATCTGAAGGGCGTGTCCCACTAACTGAAAAAGAGTTCGGCCTATTCTTGCACGATCTTCATTTCTTTCCATCGATAGTCAAAGAAAGGTCCAGGCGCAAAGTTCGGTTAAAAGTTTGACTCCCTTTCTAATGGATGGTCCTACTCCTTTCCCTTGCGGATAAATCCTTCGGACTCCTCCTTTCCCTTTCCTTTCCCTTTCCTTTATGGATGGTCCTACAGATGAATCTTCCGGACTACTCCTAATGGATGGTCCTACAGATAGCTCTTCCGGACGGACGTAGGATAAATCCTTCGGACTACTCCTACCCTTAAGGAAGGTCCTCCTTCTAATGGACGGTCCTCCGGATTCATCCTGCGGACTACGGACTACTCCTAGTTTTTTATGGACTCCTAATGGATAGTCCTACAGATGAATCTTCCGGACTACTCCTACCCCTTTCTAATGGATAGTCCTACAGATGAATCTTCCGGACTCCGGATAAATCCTACGGACTACTCCTAATGGATGGTCCTACAGATAGCTCTTCCGGACGGACGTAGGACTACAGATAGCTCTTCCGGACGGACTCCGGACTACAGATAGCTCTTCCGGACGGACTCCGGACTACAGATAGCTCTTCCGGACGGACTTCGGACGGGATATTCTTGGGAAGATGAGTTCATCATATTGAAAAGCAGACGGAGGCTCAATGTAAGATTCGTGCTATTGCGGAAAAGAAAAGAAGAATGAACTCATTAACGAGAATGAAAGAATCATTATGATGTTCATTGTACTCCTTCATTGATTGAACTCTTTTTGACGGAGTGAATTCCTAGAAAATGCTAGGTTTTGGGTATGGCTGGCAGCAAGAAATCATTCAAAATCAGTCATTTTTTCTCTATTTTCGTTAAATAGAAATCTTCGAAAAAGTCCTATTTAGAAGCAAAAAAGCCGGGAAATTGCAATGAAAGAATCAAGCCTATAAAAGAAATTCACATAGTTTGATTTCAAACTTCTAGTGGATAGTCCTTCGGACGGATAAAGAGAGGTCTATTCTTGAATTTCAGAATTCTTCTTTTAGCAGATTCATTTTCTTTTTAGCTTCTTTCATTCTCGTTAATGAGTGAATTCTTCTTTGCGCCTTTCTTTCTCAAACAAGATCCAGTCCTCCGGACGGAGGACTATCCGCATCCATAAAAAACTAGGAGTAGTCCGTCCGGAAGAGCTATCTGTAGGACCTTCCATTAGGAGTAGTCCGAAGTCCGCAGGTTTACCCTACGTCCGGAAGATTCATCTGTAGGACTATCCGCAAGGGAAGAAGGAGTCCGGAAGATTCATCTGTAGTCCGAAGGATTTATCCGGAGGACCTTCCTTAAGGGTAGAAAGGGTAGGAGTCCATAAAAAACTAGGAGTAGGACCATCCATTAGAAAGGGTCCAGCTGGTTTACCCTACGTCCGGAAGATTCATCTGTAGGACTATCCGCAAGGGAAAGGAGTAGGACCATCCATTAGAAACCGAACTTTGCGCCTAGCCTTCAGCATAATCTATTCAATGCGCCTGTCTGTCCTTCGGACCTGTCTTATGGCGCCTCCTACGGTCCGTTTTAAGACTCCTTTCGCCTAATTCATATGGATCAAAATCAGTCCCACTATTTATGATTTTGGAGGGGTCCTTTTGACTCTTCTTCCGATTAGGCCCTTGTTCATTGATTCTTCCTTAATGGACTTTTCCGTCTTCTTCCTTCCTTGCCTCCTTGGCCGAAGGCTGATTATTTGACTCCTCCGTCTTCCTATTTATTTGATTTATGGATGTTCATTGATCTTTCTCTCTAAGAGCTGAGCACCTTTCTTTGAGTACGAATGTAGGGATTCTTCTCATTCTGCTTTTATACGACTTGGAATTATCCATTTCATTCTTGCGGCTCTTTCTATTTTCATCGATATAATGTCGAGCTTTCTCATTACCAAATAAGCGCATCTATTCAAGCATTCCATTTAGAACAGCGCCTTCTTCCGATCAACCTATTCCGATTCTTCATGAAAGAGAGAATGAAAGATCAATCTTGTGCACAAGTCAATATTCTTTGAACCTAGGCTTTCCTGGAGATACTCTCTTTCTTCCCGTCCTCCGGACTGACGGCTTTCTTTCCCGAAGCGCCCTTTTCTGCCTCCGCTTCAGGTATGGCTTCTGCTGTAATGTAAGATTCGTGCTTTTGCGAAGTCGAGAAAAAGAGCTGGGAAGGAAGCCGTCCTTGCCTCAGATGATCTCTTTCCGCCGGCCAATAGAAAGAAAGGGTACTACTGGGATTGTAAGACATTCCCTTTCAAGGCCTTTCTTTTTGCCAATGCATGAATAAGGCATGAGCATAACTAAACTAAGCGACTTCTCCTCTTTAAAGTAAAGGGATCTAAGATCCGAAACCACTTCTGCTACCGACACAAGAAGAAGATCGAGAGAAAAAAGAGCAGTTTCAAGAAGAAAGCCGCCGGGGACAGCGGACTCTTCTTCAAGAATGAAAGAGATCTCCCTTCTTCTTGATGTTGAGATCCCCTCCTTCAAAGTAGGCCTTTTTCATATAGACCTTTGTTTTTCTTCCGCGCGTAGGTGCCATAAGACAGGAATATTCTTGAGAAGAATATTGAATTGCCCACGGAGCGGTGCAAAGAATATTGCAAAAAGGACCACTAGAATGAACCGGAGGACTGATTTATGGAAAAAAATAGAAGGACCAGAAGCGAAAAAAGGTTTCAAAAGGGTATTTACCCTTGGGCCAGAGATATAGCTGGCGCAGGCATACGAGTTCAGTTACCGGAAACTTTCCATGGAACATAGGGGAAAAGAGAAAGATTCCCACGGTCTTCTCTGGGTCAACTGAGACTCCTCTGATTTTATGGATTGGTCGAGAGACTATGCTCCTTGCGCGGACGAGTTAGGCTGCTGAGCGGGCTCCTTTACTCTCTCTCTCTATTCATACTTCTCCAACTAGGGAAGTCTTCCGCTTATTATGCTGCTTCCAACCACCCACCTAGGGAAAAGAAATTTCTTTGACATTCAAAGCCTTGCTTGAATTCGAATCACATGAAAAGGTTTACATCTAATATAGTTTCTCATCAGAAAAAGGACACTAAGGACGAGCGGAATAAGCAGAAGCTCGACAACAAAGGCGTTCTAATGGATAGTCCGGAGGACTGGAAGATTTCCGCTTTCTTTTTCAATAGGAGAGGATCGGGCCCGCTAACCCTATCATCGGGGAAGGAGGAATCGGGTAGCTGATCGATCGGAAGAAGTCTTTCTCTTGCAGCTTGACCAAAGGATCTCTTATCCAGTATCCAGAGATGTGTTGCCGAAGCAAGCGAGAACAAAGTAAGGAAGAGGAAGGAATAAGGCTGGCTAGCTAGGTCCTAATCTGATTAAAGGCTAAGTTGAATCAATACCAGAAGTAGACTTAGCAGAAGTTTATGTGGAAGTGGTTTGTGGAAGCTCTTTCTCTTTGGTAACTGAGATACCTTCTTTCGTCTTTTAGTGGAATGAAACTCATCTGGAGCTTTGATTTTAGGAGTATTAAGACCGCTCCGAAGGACTACTATTTTAGTGGAATAAGACTCGTCGATCATTCTTTCGATAATTCTTTGATTGGGAATATTAGTGGAATAAGACTCGTCCGGAGCGCTCCATATTAAGCTACGGAGGCCCCATAAGACAGGGATATTGTAGATTCCCAATGAACAAGGTTATTCAATCATAATTCTGCTTTCATTATCGTTAATGAGCTCATTTTCTACCTTTCAAACTGCTACAGCTACAGCTGATTAAGTCGCTTCGCTCCCCCTTCTTTCTTTCCTGCCCTTTCCTCCCCTCCACCAGTCCGAAGGACTCAAGATTCCATATAAGGAAGAACTACGCAAAAAGATAGAGTCGCTACGCTCCGGGGTCGCTATCGCGAACATTGACAGACTTTGTCCGCTCGGGTATGTTTCCATCTCCGAAAGAGGCTCCCCCCGCAAATTCTTTGCTCCTCCCCTAGACCGGGAAAAGTGCGGAAGGAACTACTACTGAAAGAGCAGATTAGGTAGCTACGCTCCGGGAAAGCAGATTCAGTTTGAAGAGCGGATTAAGTAGCTACGCTCCGGGGTAGCTATCTCAAACCGGGGTAGCTATCTCAACTCAAAAAGCAGATTCAGTTT
>JACWES010000028.1:7853-10353 GCA_025688845.1 Cucumis hystrix
GGGGGCCTTCCTATGGTAGTCCCGCTGCGGCCTCTGACCGTCCGTCCCGTCTCATCTTTCTTTGGCTATACTTGGATGTAGCCAGCCATCTTAGCTTCACATGAGAGAGTTAGCCTTTAAGGCTCTGCACTCATCAGTCAGCTCGGCCCCTTTCCTATTCCCCTTTGCCGCCTTTTAAGAGAATAGGTCCCGTTGAAGCGGCCCGCCTTTATGAATCTATACCAGCTGCCACGCACGACCCAATAGGAACTATCATGAAACTCGAAAGAAAGAAGTTGAAAACATAAGATATAAGTCCCATAAATAAGAGAGACGGACGTAGAATATTGCTCGGAAACTTCAGCATTATTAGGAGATAGGGGAGGGTCCGAAGCCTTAATTGGACTTCCATTGACTTTTTTCTTCCTTCCATAAGGACTCAAACCTTTGTTCATTGATTCAGTCCGAAGGACTTCGCAATATTCTTTGCGCCTCTTTGAGCCTCCCCATTTTTTCTTACGCCTGGAGATACTTTCTTCTAGAGGAGAAGGCCTGAATATGGATCAAAATCAGTCCCACTATTTCTTAATATGGATAGTCCTCGAATATGAATTCATCCTCCGTTAGGCGCAAAGAATATTGCGTGGAACCACCCGGAGAGAAGGTTTTTTTTTCCATTAATCCGTCCCTCTTCCTATGGTCGAGCTACTTCCGTCCCTCTTTTCAAAGTCAGAGCTATCCAAAATCATGAAGCAGAAGGCTCAAAGAATTTGAGGATAAGGGATATTGATTCTTTCTTTGGTCCTTCGCCTAAGAATAAGGATGAATAGTCAGAAGGCGCCATAAGACAGGTCCGAAGGACTATCCATTAGGGAATTTTGGTCCTTCGCCTAAGAATAAGGTGAAAAGAATATTGAACTCATTCATATGGATCAAAATCAGTCCCACTATTTAAAGTGGAATTAATGGCGCGACAGGCGCAAAGAATATTGCGAGACAGGTGCAATAAGACAGGTCCGAAGGTTCCATAAGACAGGGATATTGATGAGCCGAAAATCTTCATCAAATTTTTGAAGTGGAATTCAATATTCCCCATATTTTTCTACGGAGGCTAGACAGGTCCGAAGGACTATCCATATTAACCCGTCTGTCCTTCGGACGGTCCGAAGGCTCAAAGAATTTGAGAGTTGCGTGAGAAAGAATATTGCAAAATCAAGGCTCAAAGTCGTCCGGAGGCAGGTCGCAATATTCTTTGCGCCTCGTTGCGCTCCTTAACAGTCTAGTCAATATTCTTTGAACCTCCGGACGACTGAAAGGTGCGAAGCAAAGAGCGCGAGACTAGAGAGGAGAGGCTCAATGTAAGATTCGTGCTATTGAGAATTCTTTGCTCCTTAACAGGAGCGCAACGAGGCGCAAAGAATAGATTATGCTGATTAATATGGATAGTCCTTCGCAAATTCTTTGCGCCTAACGGACAAAGAATCCAAAAAGAAAGGTCCAGGCGCAATAAGACAGGGATATTGATTTCGTAGCCATTATCGAAGAAAAATCCGTAAATAATAAGGCTCGGCTCGTGTGCAGGACAAAGGCCCCAAGAGAGGCAGAATCAAAACCCCACCAGGGATCGGATCTATGGAAAGAAAGGTCTCAATCGCGGGTCAGGAAAACTAAGACGCTTAGAGAGCCACGGGCTCTTTCCGTCTACGAAGGAAGCCACCGCCCTCCTCAGAAGTTGATCTTGCGTCCGAGGTAGAGGTCCTTTTCCCTCTTTCTTTGGAAGTGGAGTATGACTTCGGTAGTAGATTGAATAAACTGCTAGCTCCCTTCTTTCGAGGTGGGAAGCCGCTGTCAGTCTTGAGTCAGACTTCGTTATTAGTTCGTGGAATCTGAACTAAGATCGGTGCGGGTAAGACCTCAGGCAGAGTTTCAGTTTCAATCCATCACTCCACTCGGACGAAAGGGAAAGAGTACAAACCCACCTATCCATTATTAGGGGTCTTAGCATCTCCACATCAAGGGGCTAAGGCTTGATTATTTCATGGAATGTGTCTCATAATCGTAAGATAAAAGAGAAGGTACCCTAGAAGTAATAGCGCGACCAGAGTCAGAAGCTGCTAGCTAGGCGCCCTAGATCTGAGAGGCGAAAGGGTCGAGTGAGTTCTAGAACGAGAGAGAAAGAGACCTGAGGCATCCATGCCCTGCTTTTTTTTGTTTACCCAATATCCCTTGAATAGGAAAGGAATGAGCCCTAGCTTTATGCCAGAACCCACGGAGCGGTGAGGACCGACTTTCATAATTCTCGCAATCGCCTATCCATTTTCTATAGGATAGACTGGAGCTCACCCGAGGGAAGAAGTACTGTATCGGGGAATGGGACCCCACGGGGCCTCCAGCTCGACCTTCCCCAGTGGGCGTAATTAAGGAAAGGAGACCCCCTCCCTTATAATTGAACCGTTAAGCCCACTCCTCCTTCAGCATAATCTACGAAGCGCATTTATTTAAGAAAAGAAGAAAGGCTCTT
>JACWES010000028.1:15353-61334 GCA_025688845.1 Cucumis hystrix
AAAAAAATGCGGATATAGTTGAATGGTCAAATTTCTCCTTGCCAAGGAGAAGATGCGGGTTCGATTCCCGCTATCCGCCCAGGATGAGGATAATGGGTTAATGTTTTTCATTTAATAGGATCAAATTTTCAGTATAGTCGACCGTGATAGTATAGTGGTTCTATCCTCCCCCCTTCCTCCCATCTGGAAAGAAAAAAGCGAATATTATATAGTAATTAATTAATATAGTAATTAATTAATAGTTACCACTCAATTTTTGAGAAAAAAAAATTTTGCGGAGACAGGATTTGAACCCGTGACTTCAAGGTTATGAGCCTTGCGAGCTACCAAGCTGCTCTACCCCGCGATAAAGAGAAGAACTGTGAACTAATAGACAAACAAAGATTGAATGCACCCCTATACCATATCTGTACAAATAGAATAGTCCATTTATACAGAATGGTAAAGGGGTCCCTCTATGATCATAGAAATTAATAGAAAGGGATATTTGAATCCTTACCAACTTGATCTTGTTGCCCCAGGCAACAAGCATGCATGAACCATTTCACGAAGTATGTGTCCAGAGAGCCCAAAGTCTCGATAGTTAGCTCTCGGTCTTCCGGTTAAAAAACAACGTCGATGAAGACGTGTGGGTGCACTATTACGCGGTGGGGATTGTCACTTTCCATGAATTTCCCATTTCTCACTCAACGATGGAACTTTGCTTATTTCGTTTTTTAAGGATTGACGAATCAAATGATATTTTTGTTCCAATTTTTGCCTCTTCTTCTCCCTCTGAATTAAACTTTTCCTTGCCATAATGATTCAATTCCTAGTAGTATCAATGATACAAGTCGGATCCTAGATGTAGAAATATAAGAAGGAAGATCCCCTTCTCCATCGAAAGAAATGAGATTTTTGCGGATACAACACATACAAAATTAACCAAATTTACCTGATGTAGAGGCAATCAAGAAAGCCGCATAAGTCAATATATAACCTACAGAAAAGTGGGCTAATCCAACTAATCTTGCTTGCACAATGGAAAGAGCCACTGGTTTATCTCTCCATCGAATCAAATTAGCCAAAGGTGTGCGTTCGTGAGCCCATGCTAAAGTTTCAATAAATTCTTGCCAATATCCGCGCCAGGAAATTAAGAACATAAAGCCAGTAGCCCAAACAAGATGTCCAAATAAGAACATCCACGCCCAGACTGAGAAACTATTCATACCAAAAGGATTATATCCATTGATAAGTTGTGAAGAGTTTAACCATAGATAATCTCTTAACCATCCCATCAAATAAGTGGAAGATTCATTAAACTGTGAAACGTTACCCTGCCATAATGTGATGTGCTTCCAGTGCCAATAAAAAGTAACCCATCCAATGGTATTTAACATCCAGAAAACTGCCAAATAAAAGGCGTCCCAAGCCGAAATATCACAAGTACCACCTCGTCCCGGACCGTCGCAAGGAAAACTATAACCAAAATCCTTTTTATCCGGCATTAATTTGGAACCACGTGCATCTAAAGCACCTTTTACTAAGATCAATGTAGTTGTATGTAAACCTAAAGCAATAGCATGATGAACCAAGAAGTCTCCGGGCCCTATTGTTAAGAATAGTGAATTACTATTCTCATTAACAGCATTTAACCAACCCGGCAACCATATGCTTCGACCCGCATTGAACGCCGGGCCGCTTGTTGAAGATAAAAGTACATCGAAGCCATATGAAGTTTTACCATGAGCGGATTGAATCCATTGGGCAAATATGGGTTCGATTAAGATTTGTTTTTCCGGAGTACCAAAAGCAAGCATGACATCATTATGAACATAAAGCCCCAAAGTATGGAACCCCAGAAAAAAGGCTGGCCCAACTTAAATGGGATATGATAGCTTCTTTATGGTCTAACATTCTTGCCAATACATTATCCTCATTCTGTTCTGGATTGTAATCTCTAATAAAAAATATAGCTCCATGAGCAAAAGCTCCTGTCATAATGAATCCTGCTATGTATTGGTGATGGGTATATAACGCAGCTTGAGTAGTAAAGTCTTGTGCTATGAACGCATAAGCAGGTAAAGCGTACATGTGTTGAGCTACCAAGGAAGTAATAACCCCTAAAGAGGCTAAAGCAAGACCTAATTGAAAATGAAGCGAATTATTGATTGTGTCATAAAGACCTTTATGTCCACGCCCCAATCGTCCTCCCGGTGGAATATGTGCTTCTAAAAGATCTTTTATACTGTGTCCAATCCCGAAGTTAGTTCTATACATATGACCAGCAACAAGAAAAATAAATGCAATAGCTAAATGATGATGAGCCATATCAGTCAGCCATAAACTTTGGGTTTGCGGATGGAATCCCCCGAGAAGGGTTAGAATGGCAGTTCCTGCTCCTTCGGAAGTACCAAATAAATGATTATTTGAATCGGGGTTTTGAGCATAAAGATTCCACTGACCTGTAAAAAGTGGTCCTAATCCTTGGGGATGTGGCAATACATCTAAGAAATTATTCCATCGAACAGATTCTCCCCTGGATGCAGGAATAGCGACATGGACTAAATGTCCTGTCCAAGCCAAGGAACTTACTCCGAATAGTCCTGACAAATGATGATTGAGACGAGATTCGGCATTTTTAAACCAGGAAACCGAGCTGGTTCAATATGAAAAGAAAGCCTATCCCAGATCCAAGGCGAAGGGCTAGTCTGAAATCCCGTCCTTCGGACAGACGGGTCCTCCTCCTAGTTTTTTATGGATGCGGATAGTCCTACTCCTAAGGAAGGTCCTACAGATAGCTCTTCCGGACGGACTCCGGACTACAGATAGCTCTTCCGGACGGACGTAGGACTACAGATAGCTCTTCCGGACGGACTCCGGACCTGTCTTATGGCGCCTCCTCCAAACCGAAATATTCTTTGCTTTCCGCAATATTCTTTGCGCATCTGGTCCCTTCTTTTTGTTCTTCGCGCCTCCCTAGAAAAAGAAAAATAATAGCTCTCAAATTCGCAATATTCTTTGCACCTGTCCGGAAGATTCATCTGTAGAACTATAAAGGGTCCAGCTGTTTACCCTACGTCCGGAAGATTCATCTGTAGGACTATCCGCAAGGGAAGAAGGAGTCCGGAAGATTCATCTGTAGGACTATCCATTAGAAAGGGTAGGAGTCCGGACTATCCGTAATTAACCTAGATTGGAGCCCTCAACCAGTATGAATTTTTGTTTTCATGGACTAGTATGAATCTTTTCATAGACCTCGTTCTAAAATAGCGAATAGTCCTCCCTCCGTAGGAGTCTTAAGACCAGCTGGACACTCTATTTTAGGATCAATTCAATATATCCTAGGCTTGATTCATGAAAGCTATAAAACAGACTTAGGATCAATGAAATTTGAAAGCCTTTTTTATCTTTTAGAAAGACTATACTATCGGGGCGGAGATTTGACGAACGAGTTCTCCCAAGATCCCTTAATAACCTTGCGAAATTCTCCCAAGATTCAAATGCTTTTATGACTTCAAGACACTCAAGAGTAGGGCGGGATCGGAAGCGCCCACACCGGGGTCGGGTCCAGCCATTCGGGAAATGAGTCGGATATTGGGGGTCAGCCCTTTCCAATCTCTTCGCCTTTAGTTTAGCTCGAGCCGCGCCACCCGCCCAACCGCTACTCTTTTGATGATTTCAAGAAATAAAGAAAGCAAAAAGTCAAATTCTCTAATGGATAGGCCTTCTGACTTGTTTTTATCCACTAGAATGAACCTTGTAGTCCCATGAAGAGAGGAAAGAATGAAGACAGCCCTTCTCATTTAATAGAGTGCAAGTTCATGAATTCCATTTGCCCCGTATTTCAGGCTGACCCTTGTAAACACATATGTAATGGTCAAAGACGGAGCTCGAGCTGGGAAGGATCCATATCCATTTCTCAGTCATTTCGCCACCCAAGAATTGAACTCGGCCGATCTTTCTTTCTGTCCTATCCGGGTAAGCCGGATCAACCTACCGCTACGTGGGCTGGCCGGTGACGCTTCTACCCTATGGAGACGGCTTCTCTTCTTGTATTTGTACGAGACAGATGTGTTAAGCAAATTCATCTCATCAAAGAGATCAATGAACAAGGGCACTTGAATTATCTTAGAATATCTTCTTCTTTCTTTCGCGAAGTAACTATCTGATTATGACGCCCTCTTATTTCTTGAGCAGTTTCGATCAGAAGCTCTTAGAGGTTAGGAAGGTGAAAAGAATTTGACTGAAATTATATAGCTTTTCTTGAGAAACCCCTGACAACGGATGAAGCTTATGAACCTCTTATTCAAGAATCTTGAGCACTTTCGCGGGGCGAAGGAAAGGGACGAAGGACCGATACGAGCGGCTAAGCAGGGAGTCCGCCAATAGGCTCTTGCCTGCTCTTTCATTCGTGACCGCGGAGTGGGAAAGTGGAAAATCTTTGTACTGAATTGCGGAGTTGATCCCCGTTTGAAGTTAGGCTTTTAGCCGACGAGTGAATAAGGATTCTCGAAACTAAGCCACTGCTGCACAGCTACTTCAGAAAGATGACTCGGCATTACTACTTCTGATTCCGAAACCGATTGAAGGACGGATCTTTCTACTTCAAGCCACTTCCGACCACCCTGCGCTCCGGACCCTCCTTCAGCATAATCTATGAATATTGCGAGACCTTTGTTTTTGCTGCTGCGTAGGCGCAAAGAATATTGCGAGAAGGGCTCCATGAAAAATCAAGCTCCAGATGAGTTGAATGAATGAATGAATCTACCTTTATAGAGACCACTCCAGAAAAGAAAGAATCTCATCGCATATTTCATTGCACCTCCGGAGGAGCAAGGAATAGCAAGGCGTCCAATCTAGGTTAATTACGGATAGTCCGGACTCCTACCCTTTCTAATGGATAGTCCTACAGATGAATCTTCCGGACTCCTTCTTCCCTTGCGGATAGTCCTACAGATGAATCTTCCGGACGTAGGGTAAACAGCTGGACCCTTTATAGTTCTACAGATGAATCTTCCGGACAGGTGCAAAGAATATTGCGTCCATTAGATCCATTGAATAGGAGAGTTTCTTCCTCGCGCGAGGGAGCCCTCTCTCTCTATCCTTCGTTATTCTATGAGATAATCTATTTCTCAGAATATACTGGAACAAGAACTGAAAGAGCTACTTTCTCAAGATCATTCCCCGAGACAGGCTTCTCTTCCGCAGCCACTGATGATCATGAAACTCTCTTTCTATTCATTCAAGCATAACACAGAACCCTATGGGGTATCTCCTATTGGGTCTCTGACTTCTTCCCTTTCCCTGTCTTCCTCTGACGAAAGAGAGAATACGGACAGGAAGTCTGACTGGAAGTCTGCCGAGTTCAGTTCTCGCTGCCTATTTATGAGACTAGCTTCCTCAAAATATACGAGAAAGGGATGAGGCTACTTCTCTTTCTGATTCCGCAACCGACACCTCTCCCGGAAAGCTGCTTCCGATTGAGCGCCACTGCCTATTGATGGAATGAGTTCCACTCTCAGACTCTAACTCCTAAAAAGAACTCAGACTCAACGGAGACCTCGCGGATCCAACTTGAGATCTTCCCTCCTTGCTTCTTACTTGGATCATGCTGACTCTTCCGAGTGAGTTCGAGCTTCTTCTATTCTATAGTTCTAGCTTGATCTGACTCGTGTATAAGCTATTCAAGGAACTAGATCACATCTTCCACTTCCCCCTTTGTGATAGCTTTGCTTTACTCAACCTCCTTCCTGGGACAGCTCTCTCTGCCTCGTGTAAACTCGTTCAATCTCTCTCTCATTCCTCTCTTGGTCTAGCCGGAGACTGAGGATTGATTCCTCCCTGCGGTTTCTTTCCAAAAAGACCTCTTTTCAGCCATTGGCTAGAGGGACAAATGTGCAAAAGTCAGGTTTTCGCCCTAGCTCTCACTTTGAATCTATTTTCTATATCTTTCTATATAGATATATCTTTTTCTTTTTTGATTTTAGTACCAATGAGAAGAAATTTGAGGCGACTTCTCCTAAAAAGACTCAAAAGTCCGCAATAAGAAGCCGGAGGCAAGGCCAGAACAAAAAAAGCTTTACTAGACAAGGAAGAGAGGCTCAAACTCAAATAGGTTGAATAGTCCGGAGGCGCAATTCAATATGCGAAATCCATTATTTTGAACTTTTATCCACTAAATAAAGAAGGGGAATGAAATCAGGTTCCTTCGTGACGCGCTCTGCATTCTGAAGCAAGCGAATTCTCCTGTGACCCTCAACACGTGTAACCCTACTTTGAGCTCTGAACCTGCGACGATCGATGAGACAGCTTACCCACTCCGCGGTCCTATTGCTATTTCAGTTTCATGATCCTTTGTTCATTGACTTCTTTACTTGTTCTTTCGTTGAAAAAAAGAAACTTATTAGTTAGGAAGGATCGGGCCCACGTAGCGGTATCTCCACCAGTGGGGAAGAAGTCAAATCAGTACTCCCTAGTTGGAAGGTGGGCTTTCTTCTTCTTCTTTTAGATAGGAAGTCCTTATATGTCTTTTTTAGTCTCACCTATCTTTAAGATAAGAGGATCAAGTTATAGAGTTTGTGGTCCTCCCCCTAAAAGTAAGCGTTGGAAACGCCACATCTTGGTGATGTTCTTACCAAAGGAAAGGTCCCCTACCGGGCGTATGATTACCGAGGTTGTGGGGCGCTGTCAAGCATCAGCGTCTTCGACCGCTCGAGCCAACTTCTCCGGCGAGGACACTGGAAAGAGTCCCCTTTCCATACACTGAAAAGACCTTCCTTCTCCCTGTCCTTAGCCCCCCTCTCTGAATCTGGCCCCTGCCCACGGGGCACACCCGTTTAGGAACATATGCAAAGGCCCTTAGTGGGTAAAGAGAGAAGTCAATGGAGAACTAGAAAATCCAATGACTTGGATTTGTTCGTACCATTCTGTCATCGATCACTGCTGGTAGGATGAACTGGATGGTTTTTTCACCCAAAAGCATCGAGAAAGGCCCATCATACTAGAGTATATGATATATATTAAATGATCCGCGGTCTCTTTTATGCTATGCCCTGGTTCAAAAGATAGAGTCTCTTTATTGAGCTTTCTGAACTTCAGTGCCATGCCAGACAAATCCAAGAAGAGAAAGATAGGCTTTCTTTTAGTCCCCGCTTTCCTTCTTTCTTTCAGGCCTGGCTTGCTTGGCCGGATTGCTTTGATCTCTTGAAAGGCCTTGGCTTGATTGCTTACTCTTTGCTTTCCTCATATAGATATAGGCTGTTCCCACCAAAGTCTGAAACTGCTTGGCTTGCTTAGGAATATCAATCCCTAGGTCCTTTACTGCTCCGAGGGAATTGAACCGAAGGACTTGCCCTAGTCGTATATATTTCAATTCTTGGCTTGGTGACCCCCAAAATAGCAAGGAGTCTTAAGACCTCACAATATCCCTGTCTTATGGAACCTCCCTCTTTGTCTTTGAAAATATGATTCATAGTCCTTCCTCTCCTTTCAGTCGAGCCCTCCGTTAGGCGCAAAGAATATTGCGTGAGAGAAGTCCCACTATTTTCTTTCTCAATATTCTTTTCACCCTCCCGCTCCGTGGGAATTGAACCAGATCCAATTAAATAGTGGGACTGATTTTGATCCCCATATTAAGCTACGGAGGCCCCATAAGACAGGGATATTGATTGAATCATATTAAGCTACGGAGGCCCAAAGAATATTGCGAGGAAGCAGGTTCTTTAGGGCTTTTACTGAAAGGCTAGCTTTCCTACTCGTTAATGATAGTAAGAAGCAGAGGCGAGCAACTTCTGAAAGATATGGAAAAAGCGTAGGATAGGCTTTCCTCTTTATAGTACCAATTCAACTCCAACGGAGCGGAGCAGTCCGGACTCCATAAAAGGATATGTTCGGAATCTTCTATTTTCTTCCGTTCGGATTGCTCGAACTTCTTCTTCTCTCCGCTCCGTCTTCCTTTCGGATTGCTCGAACTTCTTCTTCCTTCCTCTTCTGAAACCTTCCACTAGGCTTTCTCTTGTTGGACTTTTATTCCACTTTCACTTTCTTCCTTTCTAGTTGTTCTAGTTGATAGGCCCTTGTTCATTTTTGATAATAATCATGAAAAGCTTCTTTCCACTTCTCCAGCAACTCTTCTTTTTCCACGGCAACTGAGACTGCTCCTGCGGAGACTCCTACTCCAGGGGGTCACCCCTCTCGTCGTATGCTAATAAGCTGCTTAAAAGAGCCTTTTCCCTCAACCGCTGGTCGAGCCCTTTCTATTTCCGAACCCTAAACGAGGAAGAATGCTAGATCTCATACTAGGTAGGGATCTTGCTCCGACTAACTGAAACTGAGCTTCCTAAACCGGATAATTCAAGAGTGGAGGACCGCCAAATTAATGGATAGGGCTCACCGGCGGATGAGAATCCCTTTTTTGGTCTACCCTTGCATTGGCACCTTGTTCACTCGTTGAAGCCGGGAACGCACCCCCACGTAGCGGTAAGGTAAAAAGACGGTGCTAAGCAAGCCCCATAGAAAAAGGTGGTTCGACCCTACTGATCTAGTGGCAAGGGCTAAGGGTCTGCTGCCTGGGAATTCCCTTGCTTATATTCAAAAGGGTAAATCAGACAGCCCCTATAGTCTTTCTAAGAAATTTCAGTCAAACCCCCATAAAGACATAATATCGTCAGTCTGTCCATATACTTCTTCTTCTTGTCTTTTATTGGGCACAGGTCGGTCGGCATGGCATCGGTGATGAAGGCTGACAAGCACGATTGACCGGAACTGGAGTCTCGGATTTGACATTCAATCTTCCATCCAGAAAAAGATAAGACGATAAAGTCTGCAATAATCAGCCAGAAGAGTCCTACGTAGCTTAATTTAATGAAGCCTACGGCTGGGTTCATTCTCCTGAAAAGAAGGAATCCCACTCCGCGGTTCCATCCAGAACAAGGTTCATTCGTCCAACTGAGTCCCGGCTACGTCTTCTTAGCCAGATTCAGCTGCTGTCCCCGCTCCGTGGGTTGAGTAGATAGAAGGTGGTTTCCGGCCAAACCCCTCAAGGTATTGTGAATTACTTATAGAGAAGTTGTTGGTGCATCCCTTCCTTGCTGCTTAGTTGTAGAGTCGCTAACAAAGCTCTGATACCACTTCTCACGCTTCTCATTTACCCGGAAGGTCAATTTCCCGGCTAATAAATATAAGAGGTCCCTCTACCGCTCCCTCCCGAGCGTCAGAAGGCGGCCGGCCAAGGAACCTATTCTAAGCGAAATCGACCGCCGCGAAAGGAATGGCCGAGAAATAGGAAGAACTAGAACTCCGTTCCGTATCCTTTCCCCAGAAAAGAGGGGCAGCCGGAGACCGAGGAACCGGTGCGTTAGGAAAAAGGCTTGATTTTCCCTCCCGCGGAGCGGTCTCGCAATAGCACGAATCTTGCATTGAGCCTAATTATAAGGGGTCCAGGTGACTATCCATTAGAACTTTGAAGACCTGGACCTCTTATAATGAAAAAGAAAGAAATTAGTAATACTTCTTCTCTTTGGGATACCTACCCAATGATAGTCAATTTTTGGAGTGAGATGAAAGCGGTTAAAAACTCCACCATAATCCAATGCAAATCGAATGCACTAGTAAATCACATGGATCTAGGAACGACTTACTGTATTTGATTTGTGGACAAGCTAGAGTTTGAGAAACGAAGATCTTTGGTAACTTTCATTGTAAACATTCGATAATAGGCTTTTCTCTTGGTATACCTTATCTAGTAAAGCACAAAACTAAAGTAGTCGTCTTCTCTTTCCTTCTTCAATCACTAAAAGTTCCTAAATGGAAATTCCTACTATATGTATCCTCTAATATAGAATATTGAATATATATTGATTATGGATATAATATCTATTATCTAAATAGGATGATAGTGGATGAATCTTCAAACGAGACATGTACCGATCGACTAATCCGGTATATTTTCCACATTGATAGGATTTACGAATATGAGATTTTCTGGGTATTTATAATAATATCAAGTCTTATTCCTATTTTGGCATTTCTAATTTCTGGAGTTTTAGCCCCTCTTAGCAAAGAGCCAGAGAAACTTTCGAGTTATGAATCGGGAATAGAACCAATGGGCGATGCTTGGGTACAATTTAGAATCCGTTATTATATGTTTGCTCTAGTTTTTGTTGTTTTTGATCTTGAAAGAGCATCGCTTGTGGGCAATGAGCATTCCTGATGGGGTATCCGTCTTGATAGAAGCTTTCATTTTCGTGCTTATCCTAATTGTCGGTTTAGTTTATGCATGGCGAAAAGGAGCATTGGAATGGTCTTAGTTTTTGAATATTCAGACAATGAAAAAAAACATTGAGACAGTTATGAATTCCATCGAGTTTCCCTTACTTGATCGAAGAACTCAAACTTCAGTTATTTCAACTACATCAAATGATCTTTCAAATTGGTCAAGACTTTCCAGTTTATGGCCGCTTCTGTACCAGTTCTTGCTTCATTGAATTCGCTTCATTAATAGGTTCACGATTCGACTTTGATCGTTATGGACTGGTACCAAGATCTAGTCCGTCACAGGCAGACTGAATTTTCACAGCGGGTACGGTAAGAATGAAAATGGCTCCTTCTTTAGTAAGATTCTATTCGCAAATGCCTGAACCAAAATATCTTATTGCTATGGGAGCATGTACAATTAGAGGAGGGATGTTCAGTACCTATCCTAGTTTCCTGTTCGGGGAGTCGATAAGTTAATTCCTGTCGATGTGTATTTGCCGGGTTGTCCACCGCTCCGTGGGCCCGAGGCTGTTATAGATGCTATAACAAAACTTCGTAAGAAAATCTCTCGAGAAATCTCTGAAGATCGAATTCAGTCTCAAGAGGAAAATCGGTGTTTTACTACCAATCACAAATTGAATCTTGGCCCAAGTACTCATACTGGAAATTACGAGAAAGGATTACTCTATCAACCATCATCTACTTCAGAGATCATCCCTCCTGAAACTTTTTTCAAATACAAAAGTGCTCCTACGAATTAGTAAATTAGGCCGTATACTTTTTTTGTACAGAATAACAAAGCAGTGAAAAAGAACGTCTGAATCAATGGGAAATACTTAGAAAAAGCAAAAATGGGGGGGGGGAGATAAAAAAGATGCAGGGTAATTTGTCTTCTTGGCTAGTCAAACATGGACTGGTTCATAGATCTTTGGGTTTCGATTACCAAGGAATAGAGACTTTACAAATAAAGCCCGAGGCGCAATGAAATATGCGTTGACAGTCATTTTATATGTATATGGTTACAATTATCTACGTTCCCAATGTGCTTATGATGTAGCACCAGGCGGACTCTTAGCTAGTGTGTATCATCTTACGAGAATCGAGTATGATCATAAGACAGGGAAGAAGTATGCATAAAAGTCTTTGCCGCAAGGCGCAAAGCTCAAATACTTTGATCCTAGAATTCCGTCTGTTTTCTGGGTTTGGAAAAGTGCGGATTTTCCAGAAAGGGAATCTTATGATATGTTGGGAATTTCTTATGATAATCATCCACGTCGTCAGCGTATCTTAATGCCTGAAAGTTGGGTAGGATGGCCCTTACGTAAGGATTATATTGCCCCCAATTTTGATGAAATACAAGATGCTCATTAAATAATACGAAACTAATCTGATCTGAACTTCGACAAAAAAAGATATTCAAATACATTTTGACGTTCTCTTATAGATATAGCATAGTAATTTCAGTCTCATTCATCTTATTATTATTGATTTGAAATCCAAAATCAATACAATGCAAAATGAAATGAGTGGTGAGATTATCCAATTTGTAAGATACTGATTTTGGATGAGCCACAAGCTAATAGGATGAACTAAATGAGTTCTGCATTATGAACTATGTATCACGCATATGACTTATAGATGTGCTTTAAAAAGTCACATAGGGTGAAATGAAGAAATAGAATATGAAAAGAGAATCGGATTCTATTTGTACTGTATCTGAGATGAATCTTGGCCATTCCCGCCTTTCAACTCCCCTTAGACTAGACTTTTGGGTCTTATAAGCAACTAATTGAAACTTTCAAGTATCAAATCTTAATTGAACGCCAGGAGACAGAGTATGAACAAATAAAAAAGAAGAGGAAAGAAAAGAATTTGCTTTTACATATCTATATACATCCTTTACATATTTCTATAAATATCCTCTTTATCTTTCCTTGTCTATTTTATACGAGTCCAAAATATATATAGTTTGGAACAAGGGTAGATTTCCAGACATCATGATGTATCCTTGAATGATCTATATTATTAATTCATCCGTAGAATAGATACTCATACAAATGAATGATGTGCCAAGAACCAGATTTGAACTGGTGACACGAGGATTTTCAGTCCTCTGCTCTACCAACTGAGCTATCCCGGCCATTTCCGACACATTATCCTTCTTTTCATCGATTTGGTCTATTAAGAAGAAAGAGATAAAAGGTTCAAAGCTCAAATACTTTGATCCTCCGGACCTAGACACAAAGAAAGAAAGTTCATATGGAAAAAAGAAAGAATGTCATCGTAATTCAACTCCGTTAGGAGTTATTCCACTAAAAAAAAGAGTCATGATAGGTAGTCCGTCCGAAGGACTATTCAATCCATTAGTTTTCGCTTGCACTCCTTTCTTCTTTTCCGCAATATTCTTTGCTCCTAACGTCAGAAACTGCTTTATAAAGGAATTTAAAAGCTCGTTTTGGAATAACTCCTACCTATTCCTTGCTCCTCCGGAGGGATCAGGACGGATATTATTGGTAAGACTCCTTCGGAGCGGTCTCGCAATAGCACGAATCTTGCATTGAGCCTCACTATTTTAAGAAGCCTACGTCAGAAACTTTAGCGGAATTCTTGAGTCCTCCGGACCGGAGGGGGTCAAAAGTGAAAAATGACTATTGGATTTCCCTATCAGCTGCCAACGGCTATTTGAGTGACTCTGAGACTAGAAAGACGATCTGTGAGAGTTTCAAACTCTCTCTCTTACCTCGTATTCTCGGTGATACCCTCTCCCTATGGGACAGCTGAATAGAATTCAACCTATTCCTCTCGTACTCCTTAAATATTGAACTTAAGAACCTTTGGTCGAGCTAAAACATTCCTCTTTCATGCAAAAAGGAAGAAAAGTCATAAAAAAAGAGATACGATTATAATGATGAGGGAGAATCAAGTCAAAGAGCTCTAGACCTTCACTCTAAAGCACAGAAGGTCGTACGCCACTGGCATAGTGGATAGAAGATCTTGACTGAAAGGATTGAAACATAACCCATCCGTGAATGCCAAGGGGACGTGTGGTTGAAAGCCTTCTTTCTCTTATTTCTACCCCGCGTACTTAGATTAGTCACTCGCTTCCATAATTAGTGGCTTCCTTATTTCCTGCCCCGATCTCCTATCTGGTTCTGAATGAGGTCTATAAATGATAGCGCTTATAACCTCTTCCTGAGCTCCCCTCTAAATATGGGCATTTCAAGGACCCGGTTCCATCTTTCTTTTCACGCATGAGAGAAAAACAAGTAAACCCATGAATTCACATGAAAATCTCAAAGAAGAAGCGGGAGAGACAATCTTCCGCACTACGTGGTGCGGCCCAGTGCTGTCCTTTACCCATAGGTATAATTTCCTATGTCCCATGAAAATAAAGACCTCACTCGGCATAATGGGTGCCTTTCGACACAAAGAGAATGAACCTTACCTGTTGAGGAATGAAGTCGAGAGACCACTTTATGGCTTGTTCCCTGCGTGAGGGAGTCTTCTTCGAGTTGAGGCTGTTGACGCTTGCTTTCTTCTCCTTTGTTTACGTTTTCAGGGGTAGATGGGAGGTATGGAATTCAATTCAATCAAGTGATTTTACGCCACCCGCTCTTCGAGCTCCGGGGTTCTAAACGTCTCGCGCCAATACGGTCCCTCAAGACCTTTGACAATAATGTAGAGAAAAGAAGGAATTTCAAAGAGTCCAGTTCAAATGTTCATCCTTGGTTTTAGACACATTTAGAAGAGCTTAGACCGCATAGTGAAACTGCTCAAATACTCACTTCCTCTCATCTCGTCTTTCATGGATAGGTTCGAAGGTCAGTGAAAGACTTCTCCTTATATAGACAAATCAATCCCAATAAAAATCAAAAAGGTTCTTGCTCGAGCAGAAAGAAGGGAGAGAGGCTATGATAGAAGGGCAAGGCGAAGCCGAAGAGGCAAGGCAAGCGATTGGTCGATATCGGGCTAAGACAACTCGAGGCCCGTTGCCAACGGAATCTATGGTGCCCTATCCGTCCGTCCTCTTATTTCCTCGCTTATACTGTTCTGGAAAGGATATGCTCGACGGATTCCTCTTTATCTTCCATCTCATGCTTCACTTCTATTCTAGGTCTCGCCATTCTCTACCCGAAAGCAGCTTAAGAAGGCTCAAAGAATCCCACTCCGCGGTCTCGAAGGGAAAAGTTCAGGGGGAGTCAGATCTTCTTGCTCCAGACGCCGATCCGGCTCCCCTCAGGTCTCGTCAATCGGGTTTAGCTGACTCTGGAATCAAAACGGGTCCTCAGACTGACGGCTTTTCAGTCTCTCCCAGAGTGAAAGTATGATAGAAAAGCCCTCTCCCACTCTCTTTTTTATATGAATAGGTCGGGTCTAGCTGCCGATTCCTCTTGTTCTGTCTCTTTCCACTGAAAATTACCTTGATTCTTCTTCCTCTTACGAAATCTCTCTATCAAGAGCATACCTCTACCTTTGATTCTGAGTTCTAGCTTGATAATGGAACTTCTTTAATGACGGGGAAATTCAGGATGCTACCCCCCCCCCTTGAAAAGAAAATCAAATGAGTGATAGCTTCCTCAGCAGAAATGGGGCGGGCACCTCTCCTACTCCTATTATAAGTCGAGTGCCTTCTCCCCTCTAAGTCTCCCTTCTGATAATTGGTCTATTCATACCTATCCCTTTCTGGAAGTCTTCCTCAGAAAAAGGTAAAGAAAGCCCATCCTTCGAATTCTTCTAGCTTCGATCAGCACCCTAATTCTTGGCTCGGATTGAGATTTCCGTATTTTTTTTCCGAAGTGAATGAGCAGTTTCATTCTTTTCTCAGGAAGAGGTTAGAGTTGACTAAGCTAGGGGGGAAGTTCCTGGGTTGGTTTGGGTGGGTGTCCCGTAGCAGCTAAAGAAAGGGAGGAAGGAGCAAGGAGTCACTCTTCCAGGGAAGTATAAGTTCGTCTTCTTCGATCCGCTGGTGAATGATATGTTGCGGAAAGTGATCCATGAGTCAAGCTAGAACTATGAACTAGAGAACTAGAAATTGAACAACTATTCTATTCTCCATTTCGAAATTAGATAATGGAACTCAATGAGAATTGAACGAGATTGGAACTAGCTTAATAGAATCAATCAAGCAAAGATTCCCAATGAACTAGGCTGACGCTCATGAACAAGAAAGTCTTTTTTTTATCGTCTTTGAAGAACTATTCATATCGGTAGTTTTAGCCTTGTCTATCGATCTTTTCCTTACTTTCTCAAACTAGATGCCTAATCCCCTAAATAAACTAAGCGAGGCCATGATAGGACCGTCAAATATGGGTGCTCTTTACTTTAATAATTAAGTAGAAGGAGGAGCCGGTCTCCGTATAACTTAGTAGAAAGTTTGATCTCAGGAGAAGAAAGACAAAGCATGAACTATCCAGGTAGAAAAAGCAGCTGGATCCCTCTCCTTTCAGTCGAGCTATTTCATCCCTCTCCAACTCAATCTTCTGAGTGAATGCAAGCGGCTAGGGCGTCCTAGTCGAATGATCAAGCTTAGTCCCCTACTAATGAAGGTCAATCTGGCCTTCGACCTCGTATGAAATTCAATGAAAGATCGAGCGGCTTCTTAGTCTTTCAGTTGCCATTCTTCAATGGAAAAACGGAGCTCCGATCCTTATCGGTCTCTCCTTGATCCGGTCTCCCGAAACAAGAAGACGGTCAAGCCCTTCCTATTCTTATAGGTCGTATGAACTCCTATCCAAATTTGCTCCGCCTATGACTGATGGAAAAGCATATTCTCTCCTATCCTTAGTTTTAGTTGGTCTATTCTACCCCCAACCTGAAATCCGGTCTAGCGGACTCTTACCTCCCACCCGCCTTATTCTGAAATCCGCTACCTTGTTCTTGTCCGATTTCCGGACTGGAATGCCTGAGATTCTTCTTTTCTCTCTTTCTCTTTTTTCTTTTCTTATCGCACCTCTCGTCTGACCTCCTTTACCCTCTTTCTTACTTTAGCCCATAGAAATGCGTATGTCGCCATTCGGCCCTCCTCTCAAGAATGAATGCCGCCCTGCAGGCCAACCTGCCGCGTATTCCACTCCGGCGCTGGGCTGGTCCCGCGGATCCGCATCCACCGATGCCACCACTCAGTGACTGAGATGTAGTAAATAAGATGTGAACATTTCTCAGAATCTTTACGGATCTTATTGGGTTACGCATTCCGATGGCCAATATGCGAATCCTGGCCTAAGGGCCGCTAGTCATGCTCTTCGCACTAGCCGAGTTGATCACACACACAGGCAGTGCCTTCCTTCTTCTATCTTAGACTGGACGGTAAGCGGGCAAATGGTGCTATTCCCCCTCCCTAACCCCCCGTTTGGGGCCCTCAGGCTACCACCACCCTTTTAGATAAGCTTCACGGCTCAATCCGATTATTCGGAGAGAGAAGAAAAATCCGATGATTCAGAGACAAGGTGATTCCTTGAATCGTGCTAAAAGGAGGTAGGCCTGCCCCAGGCCCGGAAAGGTTGAAGTTACCCTGACCCCGTAGTCTCTCTCTCGCTTTCGTAGTACTTTTTCAGAAGATCCCTCCAGTTCACTCCTAAGACTGATAATCATCTTGCGTGACGGAGAGCCTTAATCTGAAGCTTGAATATCCCCTTAGGACCGGATATCCCCGGCCTGATAGCATTAGCTGTATCCGGCCTCGGACCCCGCCTTAGGGCTACATGACTTTTGCCGTATCATTGTATCCCAGCTTTTTGCCATGTGGGCTTCCGTTATCCTATCCTCTCTCGGCACCTGCCGCAACCGGCATTTGAGTGAGGAAGACCTCCTTCGGGCTAAGGCCCTTTTTTCGGGAATTTCTGATCTTAGCCCAAGTAAAAGGTAGGCGAGCAAGACATAAGGGCAGTCAGATGTGAACTGCTTATTTATGATAATGCTTCCATTTCCGATCTCGGAAGTAGTATTTCTGGTTTCCGGAGCCTAACCTACGGCAAGGAATGAAGGAGTCAAAAGGACGGGTCGGAACACGCTGCTCGACGAGAGGTTAGTCTCGACTCAAAGAGGAGAGGAGCGAAAGCGGCTCGACTGTAAGGAGAGGAAGACTGACTTATGATACAGAATTTTTCTATGAATTAGGCGTAAGTTCATATGGAAGAAAGAGTCCAGAGGACGCGTAGTTAGGAGTCTGAAAACAGGAGGAGTATATAGCTCATAAGCTGTCTTTTTAGTTCTTATTCCTTTGTCTTAGAATCGGTAGCTTGGCCGGCTCTGACGCTCGGGAGGGAGATCCGGGAATGGCATTGGTATCGTCCCTTTGACTCTTTATTTAGTAGGAGGGTATCGGCTTGAAGCTCTTACCTCTTAGCTCGAGATCCGGCTTTTTCTTTCTTCCTTTCTTCTCGTTCTCGGGATCCCTACTCCATCTGATGACTTATCGCTTCCAACGGCTAGTCCTACTTCTGAGGCTTCTTCCTCTGACTCTGAACCCTCTCCGGGGCCGGGAGCTTCCTTTCCCACTCCTCTCCCGTAGGAAAAAGAGAGAATTTGACTTCCGAAGCAGAGTACTCACCGAAGGAAGAGCAGTTCCTCTTTCTTTACCTTGTGAGGCTTCCTCTAGCGTCAGCGACAGCCACTTCCTCTTGATCTTACCTTGATTCCGTCCTAACCTACGATTCTTCCCATTGCCCCTAAGCAAGTCTGACTGTCTGACTGTTCCGACCCGAGGGAGCTTCCTCTTTCAGTGAGAGAGCTACTACCGAGACTGACTCCCTGTCTGAAGGGGACCCTACTAACTTCCTTGTTCCCCACTCCTCTCCCTCCTCTGGGCGAGCTGACTCTTGGGGACTTTCTCGTCTACGATACGAGCCTAATCTTGGGACTTTTTCCCTCTTGTATGAGCCCAATTATGTGGTATTGCACACGAGCAGCCGATGCCCTCAACCTCCGTCACTCTGTCTCGCTATTCAAAGCGCTACGTGGGCCTGCGATCCGGGGCGGGGGTCGATGGATGTCCGTCTTCTTGAGTTTTTACCTGTCCGAAGGACTGATTTATTCCACTTGTTTGGGAATTGAATTAAGGAAATTCATGAGTTAACAATTGCAGCTTATCCACTTGTCAAGAAAGCCACTTATCTTTCCACAAGAAACTCCGTCCTCTCCTTACAGTCGAGCCGCTTTCGCTCCTCTCCTCGGGTACCAAGAATTGAGTGAGACTGCTTTCAGGCTGGGCGGGCTAACTAGTCTCATAGTTCATATGGGGAACCCAAAAATTGCATTTCACATTCGCACTCAGAAATGGCGTAAAAGAGGTGAGAACTTGCCCTGATTATTCATTGACATCGAATCCCGTTGTGACCTGCATTTGAGTACTCTCATCTTTCTCATTCCCCGAACCCGGCTGGACCCCGACCAGAGTGAGTTGTAGAACGAGAAGGAGCGAACTTGACCAGACCATAAAAGGAGCGGTTTCGGGCGAGTCAGTGGGGTTCTTGCATCGAAGAGTTATGATAGGAATCGCACCTTGGGATTCTACTCTCAAAAGATATAGAAAATAGAGTAGAGTGATTCTCTTCCCGATCCTGACGATCAGTCGTATTCGTCCCTTTTCACGGGTGGTTAGCTCATATTCTATCGAAGGAGTCAAATCAATAAGAATCAAATACGGCTGTCTTGCTACTTGAGTGTGATCATCTCCTACTTCGGGGGAGAATAGTTCGTCCTTATACACAGCCTCTCCTAAACCACCGATAGCCTGATCCAGCGGGTTCGCGCGTAAAAGAAGGCTACTATTTAAAGGCATGAAATGTCCTTCATTCACCCACCATCACATGGGAGTTGTCCTTCATTCTCAGCCTGTCATCTCAGAGGTGCAAGGTGGAAGCTTTTCTTTCTTCGTTGAGTAGATATATTAATCCGTCTCGTCCTACTATCTCATAGAATAGTTAGTTCCCCGCTCAAGGGATACTGAAAAGGGAAAGGGAACCGATCAGTGCACGAGAGCCCATGCAAGGGCGCTCCCTTTCTCCAACGAGAACTGGATGAAGAATTAGTGCAAAAGAGATTGGGGTATTATCTACCCTACGCAAGAATGGTGGAGTGCCGCCCTTCACCTCAGCCTTTGAAGAATCCATCTTCCGTCTTCCGCTGGGCGAGTCTCCTTACTTCATTGGTCTTCCTTTCCAGGGGTTTGAAGTAGCTCAGAAGTCCCAGTCCCACTCCGCGGTAAGCGAGTTAGAGTACGAACTCTCAGTGAAAGATCCTCTCTTCTATCAATCTTATGAAAGAATTACTTCAAGATACCCGCACCGAGTCAAGGGTTAGCTGGCCTCTTTCTTTGCTTCCTATGCCTGGCCTTTCAGCCTCAAGATCGAAGAAGAGATTCCCCAGCTTCACTCCTCTCCCTCTACACCGCTACGTGGGTCTTTCCTTGATCCTCTCCTTCTTAGTCTGAAATATTCTTTGAACCTCTCGCTTCGATAATTGCATTGAGCCTTCTTTCATATTTCATTGAACCTGTGAAAAGAAAAGAAGCTCATTAACGAGAATGAAAGAAGAATTCAGATTGAATAACCTTGTTCATTGTACTCCTTCATTGATTTGGAGATTGAAGACGGAGTGAAATACTAGATTTTGCTAGTCATTCAAAATCCGTCATTTTTCTACAATTTTCGTTATTTAGAGAAAACCGAGAAAGTCCTATTTTGCTTCAAAAAAGCCGGGAAATAGCAATGAAAGAATCAAGCCTATAAAAGAAATGAACATAGTTTGATTTCAAACTTCTAGTGGATAGTCCTTCGGACGGATAAAGAGAGGTCTATTCTGGATTCCGCTCCGGTTCAAAAAGAAAGAATGTCATCTTCTCAATTCATTCAGCCTAAAGGTTCAAAGAATATTGACGAAGGCGCGAAGCGAAGCGCATTTATCTAAGAAGAGAAAACGAGTCCTTCGGACGGAGTGCAACTCATTCATCCTATTTCTTTAGCTTTAGAAGGACCAAAATTCCCTAATGGATAGGACTGAGGCGCATCAAAAAAAGGGTTTCAGATGACCTTTCTTTTTGAAGATTTCCGTATTTTGAGATGAACCTCTCATCTTCGCCAGCCAATACAGGGGACGCCGCTCGACATAGGGCGAGACCGGGTCGATAGCCGGGAGTCGATTCGAGTTCTTTTAGTTCAGGGGTCTTCATATCTTCACCCTTGAATCCATTTCTTTCATCAATTCCTAAAAAAATGGATGTAGCAGTGGCTTCCACTTGTCCCGCTCCGTGGGATCTTGCTGCCCCTGAAATTAGGGGATTGGCTTTTCTTTTGCACAGAATTCTCTTCTCTCTTACCTTTCGTCCGGCCGTCAGTGGTGGGAGCTTCCTTCTATCTACTCTCTAATCTGGAATTCCCCCGACTGGTTTCCGAATCGAGCAAGACTTCGAAAAAGAAGGGGGGGTGCTGCTAGAAAAGACCCATAAGTCGAGCAAGCGATCCTAGCCGATCGATCCCTCGGTGTCAAAAATTCGCTTTGTTCGCGCATACCTTTATTCACCCTATGTGTGCCTCCCGGAAGACGGAGTTTGGTGGGTTTGAAGGTTGAATCAAAGTCATGAATCGAGAAGGAGCAATTATATCTTTTAGAAGAAGTCCATTATGGAGGGATAAGTTCCATTAAGAAGTCGACGGGTCTCGGTCTCTCTCCTTCATTGGTCGAGCCTAATTCTTTACTTTCTTCCGATCAAAGAGTGGTTGCCTACGCGCCCGTCATGTGAAGCCGGTCATTTAATGGCCCATGGCGAGGAAAACACGTATTTCTTTGAATCTCATTACCAATTCAATGTGAACCTACTATTTGGTCTATCTTCCATAAATCAGTCCCGCAACAAGGCAAGCCTAGTGGAAGGAAAGCCTAGCCTTCTACTTAAAGCAGAGTAGGACCTTTGAGGTATGTCGGAGACGAGACTACCCCCTTTGACTGTATACGTCTCCACAACCAAGTCCGGAATCAAAACTCTCATTCCTTTCCGATACGGGCCAAGGATCCTGCCGTAATACGGCTGTACATGTCTTTGTTTTCGGTGTCCAAGTTGCGGCTCCCGTGACAAAGGCCACGTTCACTAGTATTCTCTCTCCCTCTGACCTTAGATCCGTGAGGGCGGTGGTTGATAGGATTCCTCCTCTCTTCCCCTCCCTTATAGCTAGGTACGTACCGGGAGTAACCTCTATCCCCATGGAAGAAGGTTTAGAGTTGACCCCATCCGTCCCAACGGCTCCTTGGTATGCACGGTTAATGCCTAGAGATGATGAAGTCTTCCTTTGCCAAGAAGAGCTCCTTCTATCCTCTCCGCCCCGTGGGAGTCGAGCTTCTGATCTCAACTACTACAACTCCTAAAACTCCTAGAACTTTCACTTTCCTAAATTACGCCTAGCCTATTCTTTTCTCTCTATTTTTATGCTCAGTGAGCTCTCAGCCTTTGACTTCTTATACATGCTCACGGACAGGACAAGAGTGCTCGCAAGGTGCTCTCTGATACGCATCCTTGGAGCATTCTTAATGAATGAAAGGCCTTGATTCTGATCTTCTTCAATCTCTCATCCTTCGAAGGCCCGTATAGAAGCCCGTGTTCTGAAGATAAAGCCTATCCCTGGGCGGATATCTTGTGCGTGTACACTAAACTAAGAGGAAAAGCTTCTCTTTTCCAGAGGTTACTCGGTACACCAATGGTTGGGAGCTATCCTACCTTCCATTTGGATGGGACAGCAGCTTGCCCCGATCCCGAAAGAAAGACAAATAAGTAAGAAAGAAGTTCAAGCTTTTAAGCCCACTACGCAAAAGCCACTACGCGAAAGCCTATCCTCGAGTCTTATTCCTTATTCTAACTGAAGGCTCGACCATAAAGACATAAGAAAACCTAGGAGTTTGATTCCGCCCCCCGTCCGCTCTAACACCAAAAACAAAAGCTCCAGCCCACTCCGCGGTGCAATGAAATATGCATCAATTGATTCCCCATTTAGTTCATATAGACCTTTGTTTTTCTTCCGCGCTCCTCTCCTCGGGTACCCAGAATGGAGAAGACTTTCAGGCTGGGCGGGCTAACTAGTTGAATTGACAACCCTTGGATTCTTTGAATGTGGTGCAAAATGGACTGATTATCAGCCTACCAGCATCGCATAAAGCATTTGGTGAGGTTCGATGCTCCGAGAGGTGGTCGAGCAGCCGAACGGAGATCCCTATCCCTCGTTTTTTAGCTATCCTCCATTTTTCAGATTCAAAGACCCAACTCAATTTTCTTTTCATGAATTGTGAACAAGTCAGAGTATCTACATCTTAATCCCAGGAAATCCATAACCGCAGAGATAGGGGAAGAAAGCATAGGCGAAACTAAGCTACTTCCACAGCCCAAAGGGTCGGATCGGAGAGAACCGAAGCACTAAGAAGAGAATGAAATTCAAAGATTGAGAAATCCTTGATCAAGATTTGATGAATTGGATGGAAATCCTCTCTCTCATTCAAATACCCCACCGGGTTGGTTCGTGCGGACGCGGTGATCGGTCAGTCCTTCTTCGTCTTTCAGCGGATCCCTCGATGAAAGCCACTACGCGCTTTCATTCTCCTTTTCATTGGACCACAAGTGTGAATCAAGGAAAGCAAATAATCTTTTCTTACGATACCTGGGAAGATCGGAAAGGAGACCTATTAGGCGACCCAGAGAATCGGCTGCTAGGGAATAGGAATCGGGCGAAAGCTCAGACCCCTTCACAGTACCAGCCCACCGGTGCGGGAGAAGTGACCTCTCGGTATTCATCTTTGGATAGGTTTCATCGGGCGCCGCGCAATCACTAGACAAGGTTTTTTTAAGGTAATTCATAAACCTCTTTCGGTAATTCTCATTAATGATTCGGTGCCCCTTCCCAATCTGAACTAGCGGAATTTGCTCTTTGCACAATGAAAGCATGCACAGTGATATTTGAGGAGAAAGAAAAAGGCACGAGTACGGGGTTTCAGGAATGAATCAGTCGAGATCAGGATCGGCATCACCTGGAAATTTTCATAGTATGATCCCCTTGAGTCCGAGCTTAGTACGGGGCAGCGATACCGGAAAGGATAGGTGGAAATCTTGAAAGAAGAAAAAATGCAAAAGCATAAGGCAGACGGCAGAGTCATTCTCAGGGTCCCAGTTAGAAGGCAACCCCACCCTTTGCCCTTGAGTCTGTGAAGCAGAAGAAGTAGCTCTTCTTGAAAGAAGAGTTGATGTAGCGCTTCCTTCCCTCTCTTTCTGGCCGAGAAAGCAGTCGAGATAGGAATGGCTCGAGAAGAATTTGCTCGAGGAATTGAGGAACCCCCCCACCGAAGTCCCCGCCACACCCCGGACCGGTGGGTAGGTTGTATTTTGATGATAAATAAAGGATAAGGAAAAGCTTCTTTCATCTAGATTTAGAAGGACAAGGTTTATTCATAAGCAGATCGAGAACGAAATCCTTTCTTAGGACTTGCGGTCTGTCTTCATAGTCGGAGATCATCAAGGTGGTCGACCCGGTCGATGTAGATGATCTAGATATATTTGACCTATAAAGATATGCGAGAATATGAGGTCTTCCAGACAGGATAGGAAGACCCAGTCCGCGCTATCACTTTCAGAGAATACTCGGGGAAGGGGTCAAGACCTATGCCTCATCTCATTCCGAGAATAGTTCGAGATCGGCTTAGCTCATACCTCCCAGGGACCACTTTCTTCGATAACCTTTCTGGGCGACTTCCTACCTCTACTAAATTGAGTTATTATATTTCGAACTATATTATTCATAATCTTCCCGGGCTAGTCCAATATCCGCCTAGGCTCCGATACTCCTCTTGCTTCACACCTTCCCGATCGAGCCTGGTCTCCCCGCTTGATTCATGAAAGAGAGTTCTCCTTTACTCCCGAACCACTAATATAGGGAATACAATGCAAAAGAGAAATCCTCATCGAACCTATGATGCTTCCCGCTTCTACTTGGTGTGGGAATCCACTTCTCATTCCCCGAAAAGGTCAATCTGGTCCTCTCTTCGGCAACTGAGTGAGACTTCTTCCCCGCTTAGAGTACGCAAGACTAAGCTAACTTCAACGACTGCCCGGTGGCCCGGTCGGTGGTCTGAGAGCTGATCGATGGATGGATTCGGATTCGCCCTTCTTTCCTGAACTCATTGCCGGTCTTTTGGTGTAGAAGTTTCTTTCAAATAGAGCGTAAGGCCTGAAAGGTTCTGCATTTCTTTGACTTTCTTATGTCTTCCCCTCTTTCGACCCCTTAAAAGCCTTGATATTAGCCTTGGCAAATAGCAGCCTCCACAGGAAGAAGAATCAGCATCTTCCGCTTCCCGCCTCAAAATCAAGCGGAAATCTTCAACAAGATCCAGTCCGTCCGGAAGAGCTATCTGTAGGACCATCCATTAGGAGGAGTCCGCAGTCCTACGTCCGCAGGGTTTACCCGAAGTCCTACGTCCGCAGGATGAATCCGGAGTCCGGAAGATTCATCTGTAGGACTATCCGCAAGGGAAAGGAGTAGGACCATCCATTAGAAAGGGAAGGAGTAGGACTATCCATTAAAACTTTTCATATCCGGACTCTAAAACGGAGGACCTGTCTTATTGCGACTAGCAAAAATCAAGAATGTCATCTTGACCTTTCCTTCCCGTCCGAAGGCGCAATTCAATATGCGAGACTTCCAGGCGCAAAGAATTAAAGGCTCGGCTTTCTATTAAGGATCAATGTAATATGAGACAGGTGCCATAAGACAGGTCCGAAGGCTGGTTAATACGGATAGTCCGGAGGACGGGGGATCCCACTCCGCGGTGCAAAGAATATTGCGACTTTGAGGCTTTCGAAACTCATATATATATTAGAATTCCGCTTGAGAAATGAAATATTCTTTGAACCTCACTAGATCCGAGACTTGCCCCCATGGAAGAGAGTTTCCCTGCCTATTTCTTGATTCATTACCGACTGAAGGGGAAATGCTTCCTTCTTTCTCTCCGAGCGAAAGGGATGGATTCTCAAATCAGTAGAGGACAAAGTCCCCAGGCATCATATAAGAGGTAGAAAGTCCCCACGCATGCATCGGGGATCAGGGAAAAGGTAAAGGCCTACCCAAATCACTCTTTTCCTATTCATAGGTAAGATAGAAGAAAGAAAGGGTCAGAGGCAAGCCGCATCACTGCACTGGTCGGAAGCAAGCCTCGGTTCAGTCTTTGAAATGAAAGGGCTTCAATGTCCCGGCAAAGAACCCCCGAAAGTTTGAACATTCTTTCTAGTAAAAGGTCCCAGGGTGCGGGAGCTAGGGCCGAGACCAGCCTTCCCACCGCAGCTTTCTCTTTATTGATAGGCTTTCGAGAGGCTTTTGCATATTATGCATTTCAAAGACGATCCCTATAATTTCAATTCTCTTTATAGATCCTTCACGCATTTCTCATTCTCAATTCGACGAAAAGCAAGACAGCGAATTCGTACCAGCCTTCCCCGGGCATTTAAGGAGAAGGAAGGTGAGAAGGAGTTCGAGTTAGTTATATAACGAAGTCGAGAAGACTTAGGCGAGCACAATACCCTTTAGGAGGCGGAGTGGGCCCTAACCCCGCAGATTGACTGGATTCTTTTACCTCTTCCTCCTCCTCTTGTAAGCCGAACCCAGTAAGGTATCAAGATCGGAAGCATAATCATAAATGTGAGGGAAAGTTGCAGGAAGGGGATCCGCCGTCCCAGTTCGTCTTCTTGGAGTGACTCATGAGAACTCTGATGCAATAAATACCGGGGAATAAGGAATAAGCGTACTAAGTTCAGTCTCCCTCTTTCCGCAATATTCTTTGCGCCTTCTGAAATTGAAAGATTTGCATGCTTCTATAAAGAAAGGTCCAGGTGACTCACGTATCAATGTAGAAAGGATTCCAACTCGGCCAAGTCAACTGCACCTATGGGCCGGGAGCTTCCTTTGTGCCTCTACGGGCCTAGCCCTCTTTTTAGATATTATGTCTGAGACTTTTCTATTTGTTACGAGTTCAACAGCTTCCGATCCTTAGCAGGCATTGAATGAATAAGAGTCGATCAGCTGAGCTTATTCAAGAGAGACAGATTCCCTTCTTAGGATAGTCGGACACCGCTCCGTGGGCCTCTTTCAATACTATACCCTATGAGGCTTTGAGTACTTCTTCTCCTGGTGGGACTGAATACTCTGACCCCGGTTCGCGCTGCCGATTCCTCAACAGATCTAGAAAGAAGACCGGGCAAGAGTTCTTAACAGAATTCCCTCAAGACCGCTACGTGGGAGTACGGACCCTACTCAGGAAAGAAGCTTTCTTCGCCGGCCCTACATTTCAAGGAGATGAGTTCGAGCTTCTAGCTTACTTGTTTGGGACTGATCTTTCTTATTCCCCCTTTTGACTCATTTTTCTTTCCTTAAGCTATGATAGGTAAGATAGAAGAAAGATATTCCATGAGAAGACGGAGTGGCCCTAAACGGGGTCCAGCATCTCATTACGGACCTTGACCCGACACCAAGGCACAACCATTGAATACTATGAAGGGTACATCTGGCTAAGGCCCCTTCTTCAATGCCAATCTCGCCTCATTGATTCTTGCTTCGGTCGTATGAGGCCGATCCTACTTCTTGGGAAAGCTCTTTCTATCCGGCTCCCTCTGCCCTCTGGTCTAGCTGAAGAGAATACGAGGAAGACCTATGAAATTTTTTGGTCTAGCTTCCAGTTACTCATGGGAATTCTAACTGCACTTCTCTAATACCCTTCCAGTCGTCGTAAATCCCCTTACGTCCTTATTCAGTTACCTTTCATACCACATACACCTCTCCAACAAAGTATCCTCTTTCCAAATCAATATCCCGCTACGTGGGCCACGATCTTTGCGCCTCGTCAACTCGGTAAAAAGCGGCGTAGAGACATTTCCGAGACCTATTTAATAGAATTCATGACTTCCGGAGGTCCGGGGGTCCGACCGCCCCGTGGGAATATATAGGATGACTCCGGACCAAAGAAGATCCGCTTCTCCTTTTGTTCGCGCTGAGATCTAGCTGATTTTGAGAATCGTTATGGATCCAGAAAAAAAGAAGCCCGATCGAATAAGATACTCTATTGAAATAGATAGTTCGAGCTTCAACTCATCTGGAGCTTTATTTGAACTTACGGAACAGATTAGTCTTATCCTGAGATTTACGATTTGACTTACCGAGTTCGGGAAAGAGAGAATACATGAGGGTCAAAGAATATTGACTTGAGCTCTTCGGTCAAGCAGTAAGCCAGTCCGAACAGTTATGATAACACGATTCCCAGCTTAAAGGAATGGCCTAGATCATCAGTACCTGGAAAGCCTTCTATGGGCAATCCCTATGGTGCCCCACCCTCCCTATACCCGGTGGGTTGTAGAACAGAGAAAGCAGACCTTATTCCTGGTTCAAAAAATGCTGGATACGAAGTACAGTCTATGACGATCAGAGAGATCTTGCATAAAACCTACGAATGCTACTACGATGACCTAGCCGTCAAAGGCCATAAAAGAGTCGACCACTTGGAATCTTCGATTGCCCCCACTCCGCGGTAAGACAACTTGAAGATGAACCCTATAAAGTGCTTCTTTTCTTCGGAGTCTCGTCAGGGGTTCCATCCGAACTAGGAGAATCAGGACAAGCAATACAGGCGGGAAAAAGATAGCAAGGGAAAGGCCTTACAAGACAAAGTCTTGCTCATTCTCTAGAATACCGCCTAGACGGACTCAATAGATTCAAGGTGGAGGTGATTGCATTCTCATACTTCTTGGAAGCCTTTCCTACGCCTTGGTGAACCAAGGCGCACTCTCTTCTATTAGGCATGAGAGATTAAGCGAAGGAATCCATAAAAAAAAGATAAAGGAAGAAAGAGAAAGCCTAGCCTTCGGAGTCAGAAGAAACTGAAGGAAGGAAATGTTAAGCAATTCCAGAAGATAGGCTTTCTTCCTTTTTTTAGTAGGTTCTATAAGGAAGAAAACTCCACAGAGCAGAGGAAGACGGAGCGGAAGGAAAGCCTAGCGTCCGAACTTAAGTTAAGGCTTCGATCATTCTTTGTCAATATTCTTTTCACCTTGTTCATTGAGGCGGACAGGAAGAAAGTCAACCGCTCGACCAATCTCTCACTATGAGAAGAAGAAAGAAATCGGAACTCAAGCGACTTGATCGTGGGAAGTTTCTAGGCAGGCCCAGAACTTGAGGCAGTTGCTGTCTCGGTTTCGGAAGTAGCCCTTGTTCTTGCTGCTGAGGCAGTTGCTTCTTGCATATTATGAATAATATAGTTCACTCATAGAATTGATTCTAATCTCCATCTCTCACGAAAAGAAGAAGACTTAGTTAGGTCGGAGCAACCCCACCTCTCCTTCTTGCTGAGTCAGCAGGACAGATAAAGAAATTCAGTCAACTGGCTCTTCCTGAACTTGCTGAGGAGAAAGGTGAGACCAGAGTGCATCCCTTTCATCTAAAGATGCTTTTCTTCGATCTTGCGATCTCTAGCTAGATCTCCTTGCCCAAGGCAAATAGCCTACTTTCACTCCCACTCCGCGGTTCAAGCTCAATGGTGAGAGGATTTCCTTTACCTTGTTCATTGATTTCTCCGGATAATGTTCGGATAAAGAAATTCTAAGTAGTTGACGGCTGTGTCCGCTACGCTACGCTTCCCCTCCTTGTAGTGGACCTCGCATATTTCATTGCGCCTCAGTCGCAGTCCGGAGGACCTGTCTTGTCAATATTCTCAAATTTTTTTAAGTGGAAGGCAACTCATTCCTCAAATTCTTTGAGCCTTCGGACCGGTCTCGCAAGATTTTTTGCTCCTAACTTTAGGGTAGAGTCTCATCCCCCCATAATCAAGTAGCGTCCACTAAAAAGGAGTGGTCTACAAGATCCCGATACTTTTCATTGAGCCTACATCGCAATATTCTTTGCACCGCGGAGTGGGGCAATGATCTTTGCTCCTCAAGAGGAGCGTAGCGGTGGAATCAAGTTCATGGAATAATATGGATAGTCCTTCGGACCTGTCTTATGGCGCCTTCTCTCCGCAATATTCTTTGCACCTCCTCTTCTACTTCATTCTTTGACTCAAGGAAATACTCGATCATTCTTTTTCTTCTTACTCATGCGAAGTGGGAGTCTTCCAGTCAAGCCTCCTTCTAAGCGCTCCGTGGGTGAGGAGGTTGTGTCCGAATTCCTGAATCATATCTTTTCTTCTTCATAAGGATATTTCCCTTCTTAATAGTCTTCTTCGTTCAGGCTTCGCTTCGCGCGAGCATATTCCCTTTCTGAAAATGGGAGGAAAAGTCGAAATATGAGACGAGGTTCAAAGATCCATGAAAAATCAAGCTCCAGATGAGTTTCAACTAGTAAATCGAGTACAAAAAGGTTGAGGTTCATCCCCTATGGCGATAAGTCACTAAATTGTGCATTCTCACTAAGACCTTCCCACTGAATAAGGCGAAAGCTAGTCGATTGGCATGGCTTTCTCTTTCCGATGATTTTTTGCATTTTTCCCCTAAATCAAAGAGGATAAAAGGAGAGTTGCGGCTCGAGAAAGCGAAGCGGCTGACCATCGTCATCGGCGAAATATACATGAGTCAGTACGGATCGATGACGAGGCCTCATTTTTTCCCGCTTTCCGGGCAAGAGGCAAAAGGACTAGTCTCCGTTGATCACCTATCAAGGAGGGGAAGTAGGTGGCAGTTTCGGGAAGAAGAAGAAAGAAGAGAAAGGCCGGGGCGGGAAAGTGAGCTAAAGCGAGAGGGAGACGGAGTTATATCAGTCGATCAGGCTCGAATCGGAGAGGTTAGACTCGATAGAGGATCCCACCAGTTGCGGCAGCTTTCTTGTGGTCCTTTAGTTGTGGGAAAGGGATGAAAAGATTATTCATAATGAGGTATATTCACTCAATTCACTCTATTATTTTGAGAGGCCGTTATAGAATAGATAGAGGAGAGGGAACCCCACTAGAAAGATCCGTTGCAGCAGACTTTTTAGAGGTTTCAGAGGTCACAGGGGTCAGATCCGGATCAATCTCCAGCTCCGCTGCTCTTCTCATTGTTCACATTGCTGGAAGAAGGTCAGACCTTGAGTGCACATTGATCTCTCTCTTTCTCTTTCATACCCGGTTCAGGTCAGACCCAGACGGATTGGGTGGGGGCCCGACTTCCCTTTTCTATAAGCATAAAGAAGGGAGAGTGATTTGAGAGGTTAAAGGAGAAAGGAGAGGGGCGAAGAAGCTCGACTGAAAGGAGAGGGGAGAATTCTCTTTAATGAAATAGGTCTCAGATCTCGCTGTCTAAGATCAGAATTACCAGGACGAATCCAGGATTTCTCACTCAAAGAAGAAGTAGAGATAGTGAACTAATAGACCAAGGAATAAGTAATTCGACTCATGAACATCCATAAAGAAGGGGAGAGGGTCCGAATGCACCATCGACACCAATCTCTTAAAGAAAGATTGACAAAGCCGGTTCGATCAACCCAACCCATATTATTTAATCAGATTCAAGGCTCAAAGAATGATCTCGGACTATTTTCACGAAGAAGAAAAATCAAGATCAAGGGAGCGGAAAAGGAGGAGTGCAAGAGGCGCAAAGAATATTGCGTGGAGTTGACTTCCTTGTAATTTCTTCGCCTATTAAGTAATTGGTCAGTACGAGCCCTCCGCGCGAACTAAGCGCTTCGATTTAGCCTTTCCCGCTTTAATGGACAGGTTTAGGAGACAAGACCTGAAAGAAAAGAGTGATAGCACGACTCCCGCTTCCAAGCAATGTACTCCATTCCTCCTTGCCTGAGATTATTATCTATAAGACTGATTTCTTCCCCGACGGATTCGGATATGCAGGATCGTCCGCTCCCTTGCTTGAATCTTGGACTCCTTTGAAGTAGGAGATTTTCGGGAAGTGGGGGGGCTGTGTAAGGACTAATCCCTCTCTCTATCCGAAATTTGTATCGGGTCCTCATTCTTTGAATTACTCTTCTCATGAGGTCAGCATCGGACAAGAAAATTCCCCATTCTCTGACCCCATATATCGTATTAAAGAAGGAGATTTGAATGAAGGACGCGCCCAACTGGGATTGAATTCATGGGTCCGTAAGGCTGCCCCTCAGTTTCATAGGTTGCATGGGGAAAGACTACAAGAAGATGAACCAGTTTGCATGTGAAAAGTCAATGAGAGCCTTTTTCTACTGGAAAGGATTTCGCATTCAAATTTGATTCATATTAAGTAATTTCTCGAAAGTGAGAATGTCTTGTTCACTTTCCTTCGGGCAAAACCTAGTTCATTGGGATTCTCCCGCTCCGTGGGAAATCTTCAATGGGGAATGAAATATTCTTTTCACCTTTCTTTCTTCTATCTTACCTATACCCAGGAATGAACTCGACTAGCTCGACCCCCAGCGGTTTCGGAACGAGAGGGTACGGGACTGAGGTGGGAGAGAAAGTAGAATGAGTTCGGCTTGCTAGCGGGCCTAGCAGGGAGATGCCATAGGTAATGCAATTCTTCATAGCTGATGAGGCTTAGCACTCCAAACTAGATCAATAGACTAAAAAGTCAATAAAGGGAAAATCGCCCGTCCCATTTCTGAATCCATCAGAGTATTCCCTTCTTCTTGCAGGTGAGCTCGAGTTCTAGTAATCGTCTAATAGAGATTCTCTCTCTCTTACAAGAGAAAAAAAATAGCGTATAGGTGCAAAGAATATTGCGAGATTCCGCTCCTCCGTTCTAATGGCGCAAAGAATATTGCTATGAAAGACTTTCACGGCAAAACCAAACTGATAGAGTAACCACAGTTGCATGTGCATAACCTTGCCATGGTTTCATCTTTGAGGCAGTTCGTGACTTATCCCTGAAATGTAAAAGATGAGAAGATCAAATAAGCACGAAAACACCCACTTCAACTGAACTTCGAAATGCAATAGTCTCCATTTAGGGGAAGGCACTTGTAGAGAAGTAGTGGGGGAGAAATGGCCAGTAATAAGACAGCTTCAAGACTTTCCAAAATAGATCAAGAAATTCAAAACATCGATACCGACGGCAGCAAACCCTGGATGCCTTTTGGGAGCACCTGCCTCCCACCAGCGCTTGTGGCTGCAGCCATGCAACGGATCCGGGACCGCATTAGCGCTCTGGAAGACCATTTTTCACATTCTAACTAAGAAATTCCATGAAATGGGCTGGGTTCATTCTCTAGTCAAGACACAGAAGCCCGCTTCGGGTTAGACACAGACCAGGTTTTTACCCGTCCGAAGGACTACAATTACTTGAAATGCCGTAGGTCTCTCGATAAGCGGATTATCCGCTTTTACCGAAGGTGCAAAGAATATTGCGTCTGTGGAAAAAGAGGATGAAATTATAGACAGTTAAGTGAGTCCGTATCAGTCGTTGTGCCCTCTGAGGCTGATCTTGCAGACAAGTGGAAAGAAGCTTATATCAAGTCCACGTAGCGTTAATTCACTCATCAATCTCATTCCCAAAGAAACTCATGAAATCGGGACTTATTAGAATAGAATAAGGGCTAGAACCCGGCTCAGACGAGGTTCTTTTCCCGCTTTTTCTACAATCCCAGAGCTCCGAATCGTCTTATCGTCTTATTGGGGGAGGAAGACGGACAGGAAGAAATAGCGTAATAGAAGAAGAGGTAGTTGTGGCTATTCAATATTCTTTGAACCTTCTTCATTGACTTTCGAAAAACCAGCGCCCAATAGAGCGAGGCCCTGAGTTGCCCTTCTTTTATATAGGCGCACGCGAAGCCGGTAAACGTATGGCAGAGTATCAAGCGATGGAGAAGAAGCTGAAAGATAAAGATCTCTTTCCATGAAAAGTCTTTTTTGAATATAGACCTTTGTTTTAGGGTAGTTCTAATGGATAAAGACTCATCCAGAGCTTGATTTTAGCTGGAGCTCTCTTCTCCCTGATGGATAGTCCTTCGGACCTGTCTTTATCAGGAGCGTAGCGAACAGCCGTCAACTACTTGATAGTTATCCTATCTTTCTCCGGAGCGGAATCCAGAATAGACCTCTCTTTATCCGTCCGAAGGACTATCCACTAGAAGTTTGAAATCAAACTATGTGAATTTCTTTTATAGGCTTTCTTCTTTCATTGCTATTTCCCGGCTTTTTTGCTTCTAAATAGGACTTTTTCGAAGATTTCTATTTAACGAAAATAGAGAAAAAATGACGGATTTTGAATGATTTCTTGCTGCCAGCCATACCCAAAACCTAGCATTTTCTAGGAATTCACTCCGTCTTCAATCTAGCACAAAGATGTCTTCAATCTAGCGGATTCATAATTCTTCTTTCATTTCATAATGATTCTTTCATTCTCGTTAATGAGCTTCTTTCTTTGCGCCTTTCTTTCTCTGTAAACTCTCGCAATATTCTTTGCGCCTCCGTTAGGATCCTTTTTAGAGTCCTTCGGACGTCCGAAGGAAAAGCTTGATAAAGACTTCGGACCAAAAAAGACTGAAATGAAGCAGAGGGCGAGATTTTTCTTTAGAGAGGTGCACCTACCCAATCCACTCAAACAACAACAAAACTAGAACAATCAAACATAAAGAAAATAGATAAAGAAAAGAAAATCAAACATCCTAACCCTTGTTTTTGAGTTGGAGTTTTGATTATTGTTTTATTGGAGTTTGATTGTATAGTTTTGATTGTAGTTTGGAGCGAATAACCGTACTCAGTCTGGAGATTCTTGTTGCTCATTCAACCTATTCTTTGAGTTCCATCTTTTCTTTAGTGGATAAAAGCGTCCGTCCTCAGTGGAAAATCTGCTTCAATTACAATGAGAAGGCTCAAAGAATTTGAGTTGAATTCAGGGTCATATTCATCTGTCTGTCTCTTTATTCAATGATCGTCTAGTGACTTTCTTTTTGATTGAGGGCTATTAATCTAAGGGCGACTGAAAAGGTTCTTAGAAGGAGTGCATTATGTGCAAATGGTGTTTATGAGTCCTCCGGACGACTCAAAACAATAGGGTTCGAAGAAGCTCGACTAAGAAGGAGTCAATGAACAGGGGCTCGTAAAAGTGCGGAAAACGTAGAAAGAAAAGGGAATACAGAGATTTCTATCCGTGTAGGCGTAAACCAATCCGTTAAAGCAGATCCTTGTAGGCTAAAGCAGATCCTTTGTTCGTTCCGTCTAACAGTACTAGTTTTTGTCGGTGAATCCGCTCTTCCTTCTTCTCCGCAATGAAATATGCGATTGAGAAGACTTAAAGTGAAAGTAGAAGGACTCGTTTTCTACCTTTCTCAACGCATATTTCATTGCACCTTGTTCAACCGATACAGAAAGAGCCACTGACTCAAGACCCTCATGCGAATGGCCGGTCGAGTTTACCATCCAAAGAGTGAAGTTTGCGTACCCCTATCCACCTTTGCTTTAATGGCATGAAGGACCTCCCTTGTTTTACTCGCTTTGCATCGAAAGAGGTGTGGTTTCCCACGTAGCGGTAGAAATCACTCGTTTTGGTCAGTCTCGGGTCAACCGAGAGCTGCTCTCATTTCCTTTCCTTGGAGTTGATTCAATTTCAATGGCCTCCTTTCAAAAGACCGTGGCCGGGACTAAGCCCAAAACCGCTTCGTCTTACAGAAGGAGAATGACTTAAATACCTTCGTATCGCCGGAACAAAGAAGGGTGACTAGAATGAGTTTCAATGCCTTTGGATAAGATAAAGATTGGGTATTTCGACTATTCGCCCGAGAATTAGTTAATCATAGTAGTTCATGGTTCTATAGTGGCCAAGTTCTCGGTGCAACCCCCTAATCGGCTACCCCACGCCGGCGGATCTTCGGATCTTTGGATATCTCCATAAGCCTTTTTACCCAGTCAGACGAGTAAGTGCATCTACCAGTTAGTTTCAAGGTTAAGGCATGGACAATTCAAAGAAGAAAAAGAAGGCGGATGGTACCGACTCACTCCTCTTGTCCCCAGCAGGCAAGCTCTCGCTAATGGAAGGGTAAAGTACTCCTTTTCTTATCATTTCAGAGATCTTGGCCGTCTGATTTTTTTTTATGCCTTTGAGTATTTTTTAGGCCATAATCAAAGTATAGGGAGACAGCATTTCTTAGTGCGAATGTGCTCATGGTGGGTAAATACTTGGGGAGTTCCATCTTTTATAAGAAAAGGTCCATTTTGCTTTAGAATTTCATGGAATAAAAAGCTGCTTAGTCCTTCGGACGGGAAAAGGTGCTCACTAAGCGCGTGGATGGTGGAAGGGGCCCCATGAATAAGAGGATCACCCCCGGATTTAGTGGTAGGGAAGAAGAATTGGAATCAGACCCCTACGTGGGTAGGCCCACTCGAGAGGATGAGAATGGATCGAGAAGAATAGAAATAAGTAGGTCCCGCCGAATTCGCTGTCTCTGTAGCCGCCCTTTCCGTAGCAGATCTTGCTCTTGGAGTCGCTGCAGGAGCTCGGAGAAGTGGAAGTAGAATGGCTTATCTTGTGAGACCGGATCTCGCTTATTAGATAAGTTCAAGGAGAAAGAATGGGAAATATGTGTCCACCAATCATGACCACGAAATCAAGAAATAGGCCTTGAATGAGGCCAATGCATGAATAAGGCATGAAAGAGGATAGGGCTAGGATAAGAATGAGAAGAAAACTCCAAGAAGACGAACTGGGACGGCGGATCCCCTTCCCTTCGTCTCACATTTCTGATTATGCTTCCGATGTAGGTATTTTACTGGGTTCGGCTTACAAGAGGAGGAGGAAGAGGTAAAAGAATCCAGTCAATCTGCGGCTCGATGAAAAAGCCCACGCTTTTGAATGAGAAAGTCAAGGAGAACTCGGTGCTTGCAAGTTCGTGCTCATCTTCGTGAAAAAGAAAGGATTCCCATTTCCCCGCCTCATCGATCAGGCTATCTTGGTTCTCGTCTTTGCCTTATTCGTGGATTGTGGTAGTAGTCATTCACGAGTAAAATGGATGAAATGTGGTCAGGCCACTGGTTCAACTCCACTCCTCCCAGAAAAAAAAGGTATTGGCAGTTTCATTCCTTCATCTCCACCTTGGAAGGGTATTATTGAGACCTCTTCTGCGCCGTACCCACTTGCCCGATCTCGAGTTACGGAAAGATCGAAGTCAATCTCGGATGAAAGGAAAGCCGGAACCAACCCGTGGAGGCATATTCAGATGAAGGAGTATATTTAGTGGTTGGGCGGGCACGCACATCTTCGAGTGCTACTAAAATCAAGGCATATTTATGCATTTCTTTATCTTTCTCATCTCAATCTTTGTGACTCCTAAAGGCTTTGCCTGACGAAAACGAAAGGGGGCATGATTGAGGACGGAGGCAGGTAAGGAGAAAAGCGACCAGGAAGAAAGGGCTATCACTTGAAGATTCATGAACCAGATAAGACTCGAGGGGCCCCGGGAATGCTAGCCTACTAGAGATGAGAGGTTATCCATCTCGCACAGCTTTACCAAGAAGCCAGGGTGCAGGTAGTGTAGCCTTTACCTCATGTGCTAGAAGAAGAATGTTCGCGCTTATCTTCTAAAATAAAGAAAAGACAGATTTCACTATTTCATGAACTTCATTCTCTATAATATAATGAGAAAAGAAACTCATTAACGACTACTGGATAAAGAAGTCCTTCGGACGGAACATGGGAATGAAAAATCAAGAGGTTCATATGGCCAGAAAATGCTAGGTTTTGGGCTCCGCAGATTCATTTTCTTTTTAGCTTCTTTCATTATCGTTAATGAGCTCATTTTCTACCTTTCAAACTGCTACAGCTACAGCTGATTAAGTCGCTTCGCTCCCCCTTCTTTCTTTCCTGCCCTTTCCTCCCCTAAACCTTTAGGTTATCCATCTCCGTCCAGGCTCCTTTGGTCACCTCTTCCTCCCCTCCACCCTCCGGAACAAGGTTTCTTTCCTACTACTGCTGATTAGGTCGCTTCGCTCCGGAAGAAGGTTCAAAGAATATTGAGCTGCTTATGCTTAGGTCGCTGCGCTCCACCAGGTTTCTTTCCTTCCCTTTCCCGGTTTGGATTCAAACTTCCTTTTTCCCGGACTTCCAAAGGAAGAAATTTCAGACTCGAGGTTAAGAGGCGGAATCCTCTTTCGAGAGGATTAGGCGAGACCGCTACGTGGGCCCCTTACTTAACCCCTGACTTATAACTTCCTTTCACTTTCACTTTTTCTTCCTTTCATTTCAGTAGGTTGCTTTCTTAAGGGTTCAAACTTGTCCATGACATAAGAAATTCAGAAAGCGGTAAGGCTATTTTCCAATGTAAGGCATGATCGAAGAAGACCTCTGGGTCGAAGAGCTTCCTCAGCCAGCCTCAACCCGACCCCGAACCTAGGCAGGAAGGGAAGAAGAGAGCTAATAGTGCTGTTGGGAGTCTCGCATTTCTGCCTCTGCTGGGACTGGAAGAAGATCGACTGATTACTGGTGACCTTGCAGCTGCTTCAGGGAATGCTGTTCGCGCCGGACTCTTTATTCATTCGGGATTCTACGAGTGATTCATATATGAGATTTCTCAGAATATCTGAAACTGCTTAAACTTGGCCTTATCCCCTGCCTGCCCTTTCACCCTTTGCCTGGGCCTAGGCCTCCTTTTAGATATTATGTGAAGTGACTGAGCCTTTGTTTGTACTCATACGAACATCTACTGAGTCCTCCCCTCCTGAAACCTATCTTTCTACCGAAACCTCTACACCTCGGTCTGGATTCCATCTGAGATATTATGTCTTTCATTTCCACTTAAGTTAAGTAAGCTTCCCCGCTTTGAGGGATTGATTGATTCATAAATCCGTAAATCATCTTTTATGGGACAAACTAAACCCCCACGGGGCGAACTGCTCGAACTCCCCACCTGCATCGGATCGCGAGAGCACATAGGATCTCAAGAAGGAGCGAAGCTGCTTTACCGAGTTCTAGAGGGAAAGGATGGAATTGAGTTCGAGTGTAGAAAGAGAAGGTAAAGGCCTAAAGCGCCTTCAAAAGAAGAAAGTGCTCAAGCTCTTTTCTTAGCTTCTGTTTAGGCTCTTTCCGTAAGTAAGGATTCATTCTAAGCCGGAAATGTCCCTCCCAAAACTCAAGAAAAAGTAGAGTCTAAGACGTACTTTCTCGCCCAATTGAGACCATTAATGACTAGTTCGAAGACCAGGAGCGGATCAATGAACAGGGCTCAAAAATATCCATCAGACGAGACCTGTCCGGAGGCGCAATTCAATATGCGTGGAACTAATATTAGACGTTTCAGAGTCCTTCGCCTCTCATCAAATCAATATCCCTGTCTTATGGGTCCATCTTTTCTTTTATTTACTCGGGCCTTATCAATTCTGAAAAATTCTTTGAACCGGCTGGAGCCTTTGTTTTTGGAGTAATAGCTATCGATCATTCTTTGAGCTATAAAAGAATTCAAGATTGAAAAAGAATATTTCGTATTTCACTTTCTTTTCTTATGAGTCTCAAAGATTCCAAAAAATAGGCATAGGAGAGGAGTCAAAAGTGAATATGGATATAAAGAAGTCCCACTATTTAATGATCGATGTTCTTGTCAGATTCCTTTAAGTTGACGACCGAAGAAAGAAGAGATCCAGCGGAACAGCCGTTGAGTCGTCGCCATAAGCGGCTCGAGGAAGCCCCGTAGTGGATCGCCCGCTGTCCCCGTTGCTGCTACGTTGGGAGATCTAGCATGATCTCTTTCAGTGGAAGAAGCGATACCGGCACCTGGCCGAGTGGGAGATTGAGCGAGACAGGTAGGGTCTTTCAGTCTTAACCTATGAAACTCCAAGATGTTACAGGAAAAGGGAGAAAAGAGGACTCACTTACCATACTCAAGGAAGAAGAAAGACAAGAAGACCATAAGAGCTTCTACTTCTACCGCTCCACCTGTAGCATCCATAAATAAATAGGGAAGGGAGAGATTATTCTACATCCCCCGATCCTGTGGTTTATGATTGGAACGTCAAAGAAGCCATTTGTTAAGGGAAATCCCCATTTTGCAAGGTTTTGACCTGCCCCCCCGCTCCGCTTCTTTGCTCCTATAAGGACTCAAATTCTTTGTCAATATTCTTTTCACCTTGTTCATTGAGCTCCGCTCCTTCCAAACCTACACTCATTCATTGATCTATTTTTATGGGACCTCTTGGACGAGAAAAGAAAGAGAAAGCCTATGAACTTTTCTTTGCGCCTTTCTTTCTCTGTAAACTCTCGCAATATTCTTTGCTCCTTCGCAATATTCTTTGCGCTAGTCTCACTGCTTCGCACCTTTCCAGTCGCTTCTCAAACCTTTGTTCATTGATGAAGCTTGAATCTTGGACTCCTTTCAGACTAATTAAGCTACTTCGGACGGGTCTTCTTTCACTAGAACCTAGAAGGTAGGGTCATATCGGGGGGATGCGATCACCTTGAATCATGAAATAGAATGAGATCAAATCCAGTTTCAGGGGCTAGAGGCCTGCTGACTCAAGAGAGATTCGGCGCTAGTCCCTCCTCTCTTGAAAGGTGGAGATCCTCGTCCTTGAGATAGAGCTTTTCCCTCAGTATGGAGTTGCCCTTGTCTGATTTATTTGGTATAGATCTTTTTGTGTGCGCTTGGCGCAATGAATCAATGAACAAGGGTGGGGTTCTGTTCTGATCCTGGGTCACTCACCGATCGGCCTATGCTATCTTTTTCATATGCCTCTCCACTGATGGAAAGCCGGGTTTTTTCTTTGACAGCCAGCAACGAGAAAAGGGAATGGAATCAATATGGTCCTCCGTAGCTTAATTTAAGAAAGCTGGAGGCTGGGTAAATCACCAGTGAGGAAAGTCTCAAACTATCAAGGAAGAAAGATCAAGCCTAGCGAAGCTCTAACCTACTAAACCTATACCGATCAAGCCTATCCGCTACGTTTTCTTTAATTGGTCCTACGGACTTCAAACCTACTAAAAGGAAGTGAATAAGGAAGGAAAGCCTATCCTAAGTGGATAGTCAGTCTGAAACCACAAAACGGAGTTTTCAACTTGCCCTATGTATTTACTTCAAGATCGAATGAGCACTTTCAGTATCTTGCTTCTGAATTCAGTATTGATTCTACGTTATAGTACTGTGTAGATAGAAAATGGAAAGTCTGACTTTCAGCTTCTTATCCATCGCTTTCTACTCTGCCAGACCTTTACCGGCATCTTCGGGCACCTATATTTGACGGTCCACTACTTTTGAGCTCTATTGGGCCCTGCTTTTTCGAAAGAAAAAGATCAGAATTCGATCGAGATACAAAGCAAGAACTATCTGAATCATATAGATCATATTACTGCCCTTGTTCATTGATTCATGCTGTGAATGAATTGAGATTCAAAGAATGGCCGCGAAAGCAAGAAATCATCAGTCATAATTGAGGGGTTTATCAAGTCATAACTATTTATTCTTCTCTGATCTCGACTTCGTTCACTCCCCACTCCTTTGATTTGAGTAGGTTCTTCTTCTTCTGACTGAACTTTCTCCAGTCGCTTCGCTTCTTTCTCTCTATCTCCGCTCCTATTCTTTGAGTTCCATCTTTTCTTTAGTGGATCAAACGAAGGAACGAATATGAATTCAGCCTCCTTCTACGTGCTCCTATTTACTGAATATGGATAAAGAAGTCACCTGGACCTACAAGATCCCTGCCTTTGTTTTGTTGCCTCTTGACTGATTAATTCCACTAAAAATGGAGCGCGGAGGACGAGTCTGAAATCCATATTAACCTGTGAATTCAGCCTCCTTCTACGCGCGGAGGACGAGTTCTAATCATCTAGTCCGTCGGAGGGGACCTTATCAATGATCTTTGCTCCTCCTCGAACGAATATGAGACTAATTAAGCTACTCTTGACTCGTTTTCTCCCGCTACGTGGGAAAACCGAAGGACTATTCATCCCCTAATTAAGCTACGAAGGCCCGAAGCGAAACGACTGTGAAGGAGCCCTTATATTTAGAAATAACTCGACTCAAAAAGATAAGGATCAAAGCTCATTGAATAAAGAGAAAGCGAATTCCTTCCTTATTCTTCAAATTAGAAGGAGCCTCAATGAACAAGGGCGACTCAAAATGATGAGAGGGGAGAAGCCACCGCTACGCGTAGGATAGGATCAAGTGCTTGTTGAAAGGCTACGTGGATCACTGACTGAATCTTCTCATGAACGTCAAAGAAAACCAAAGAAAATCAAAGAATGATCGAAGCAGTTCTAATACTAAATAAGGACTTATCCCTTATTATTCTTAGAAGGAGTGCAGGTCGCAATATTCTTTGCGCCTCGTTGCGCTCCTTAACAGTCTAGTCAATATTCTTTGAACCTCCGGACGACTCAAAATGAATCAATGAACAAGGTTCAAAGCTCATTGAATAAGGGGTGAGAAATCCATATTTATTAATGAATTAGGCAAGGAGCAAAGAATTTGCGAAGGACTTGTTCATTCCACTGATTGTAGTAGGCGAAGGCTCTTTTCATGATCGGAGCAAAGAATATTGCGGAAAAGAAGAAAGGAGTGCAAGGTGCAAAGATTAAACTACCGCACCGTGGGGGACTTGTTTATGAAATCCATATGAAATTCAGAGCGGTAATAGTTTGAAGGCCAAGGCAACTCGAAGTATCCTATGAGATGAGGAGAGCTTCCGCGGTTTTTCATAGAGAAGCTGAACCGACTTGAATCTGAACTACCGAGCCATATCATATACCCTCTTCCAAATAGGAAATAGGAAGGAAGCCCGAAAGCTTCTTCTCTTGAATATGCTACATCGCTCACTGAACTCCAAAACCCTGACGGTGACTCCTTAGCACGTAACCCTTTTTATGTCGGAAAAGGCAAGGTTACAGATTACAAATAGAATAGTATACCCGGTCTTACCGCCCACTCCGCGGAAAAAACTAGTTGTGAGATGCTTAATAAAGCCTTTATGAATGATGCGCTCAAGCACCCATGGGCTCCCGGCCTTACTCTCAAAGCCTTCGGCACCCAATTCTCAATTCCCTTTCATCTTCGTAGAAGGGAAGGAATTTGTCCGATGCTGTAGAAAGCGGGGATTCTAGTCGGCATTCAAAATTGAAGAAATTGAAGATCGAAATTAGGATGTTTCCGAGAAAAAGAGTTGATTAGTTGAGATGTAGTTCGACCTGAATCGGAAGTTGAATGAGGAAGGAAGAGCGTCGATCCGGGGCTAGTTTCTTTTTTCGGAGAGATTGACTCTCTTGAGTCAGTTGCCTCAGTCAGAGTTGGCTTAGGGCGCGGGTTAGGCTGGGCTTTCCCGAGAGAACAGGTCTTTACTTAGGGTCGAAGAGACCGTAGCGTGCATTACCTATGGCAATCTGGTCAGCTTTGTTACCGACTCTGCTGGGATAGACGAGAGATTCATTCCGATCATACCCCTACGTGGGATCGCTCAGATCGTATCCATAATCTGGGGCTTCCTACTCTCATTCCTCTGTCTTCTGCCGAAAATTTTCCCCCGCAAATTCTTTGCTCCTGAACCTATTCCTCTTTCTCGATCATTACTCGGCCGGCCTAGTCTCAGACTAAGAAAAACCTCTGACGAAAGACTAAGAAGAGAAGAAATTGATGAAAAGGTCTATTTCAGAGACATCTTGATTAGACAATCTCTCGTCCCACGTAGCGGTACTCAATAATTCAAGCCCTTATATGAATATAAGAGGTAATTCCAGGATATGAATATTTCTTTGATTGCCCAGTCATAGAATCGAAAAAGGATAGCAAAGCAGAATTCCTCTATCTTGGATTCAGGCGTCTACCAAAATCGACTCTTGGGACATCAAATCAAGGATTTCATTCATGTAGGGTAATCTCTGGATCCATCTCTCTCACTGCTCTCCACCGCTACCTGGGCTCCTTCACACGGGTCTATTCGCCCCTTGCAAACTTTAATCAATTTGACCAATTCTGAAAACCGGGGATTATAGTCCATTTGGAAGAGGTTCAAAGAAGATTTCCGCTTCTCACGCAACGCATATTTCATTCCGCCTTCGGACCTGTCTTATGGCACCTGGACCCGTCCTTAGTCGCAAGGAATAGTTAGGCGCAAAGAATATTGCGAGGTGCAGTCTAATGGATAGGACTGAGGCGCAATGAAATATGCGAAGGCGCAATGAAATATGCGAGGTCCATATTCCGACTGAGGAAGTCAAACTTCTAGCCCTCGCTCTTGTTCCAGCAGTTTCTTCGTCAGATGCTTTAGTTGTGGCTGCTGATGAGGCAACTTCCGCAGTTCTTGCTCCTTCGATTGATCGCTCATGATAAGCAGATTTCTGGGATTTCTGAGAATTCAGTACATACTAGTTCCGGATCCTATTGAGTGATAGCGAAGGATCGTAAGCATCAGTCTATCAAAGACAAAAGTAGTCTTAGGATGAAGAGGATAAAGGGAGGACGCGCCGGAAGCTCGACTTATCGGGGCAGCCGGGAATAGGTGTTGACGAGTCGGTACGGATTTGTGTGCCTTTGTTCGATGGTAGGCTTTCCTCCTCCTTTTTGTGTGAGAAAGGAGTCAAAGAAGGAGTGGCGGTTTCGCCAACAAGTTAATATGGATTTCAGAGTCCTTAATCTTTTCCTCTATTTGGTCTCGCGGACTCTTCTTCCAAGACTAACTGGAGAGAGGGAGACTGATTCAATGGCCGGTCGAGCTGCCTTCCACTCATAATCCTACTTCTTGTTTTCAGGACATTAGAAGCACAAGAAAGCCTAGGATCAACCCCTTTCTTATGGCGGAAGGAAAGCCTAGGGATGGGTTTTGGAGTAATCTACCTTTCACTCAATTTCATGGGATAAACCGAGATATGTCTTTCCAAGTAAATGGCCACCCCCACCGGGGAAGGAAATAGTTTATCCTCCATTCTTTTAAGAAAAGCATCCGTCTGGAAGCAGAACCAGACCCCTATATCCCCTTATCTGTCTTGGCGGGACTCTTTCTACACTGGCTGAATCAGTTGAGAAGCCTGGATCGGTAAGGATCGGTTCTTGCTACAGAAGTAGAAGTGCTTTTCTCTTTCCTTAAAAAGGCTAATTATCCCCTCAGCCACGCACAACTCCAGGGGCAGGTCTGCCTTCCTCCCCTACCGCCCCACTCCGCGGAAAATTGAAAATGGATAGTCCTCCGCGTAGGAGGCCTGAATTATCGATTTTCGGTTCATCTTTAAAGTAGGCGTCTTAAAGCGAAGGACTGATTAATGGAACTGATCTTGTCCTTATCAATGAGACCAAAAAATAGTCACAAAGAACAAAGAATTTGAGAAGAAGCAAAGGTCTTTTAAGGGGATACGGTTAGTAGATTAAGGCTACCTCTCTAGATATGCACGAGCTCTACGGGCTGAACCATTGAAAGGAAAGATCTTTGCCAATATCAAAATGTCTTTCACTTATTGTTCGATCTGGTGGCGGAGATGGGGGAATAGTAGGCTGTGGCAGATGCTGTTGTTAGGGCAAAGCACATCTATTGATTTTGCTGAACGAGAGAAAACTCATAGGATGAAATAGACTAATCCGTAAAGGAAGTCAAAAGAGCGGCTCGGGACAAACTTCCCAACCAAGAGCAGACGCATTGGATCGCGAACGATCGCCTCAGGAGGAAAACAAAGCCGCGCGGAGAGAGCTATGGCTTTCATCCGTGCGTGGTCTGAGATCGAATCTTAGCCCGATGCATCAAGAAGAAGCCCACGGAGCGGGAAAGGCGAGACAGGCGCCCGGTTCAGTTCTTGTCCTCCCAGCCTGTTCTTCCTCCTCTTTCTTCAGTGGCAGTGGTTGAAACCAGCTATTAGAAAGAATCTAGTTCATTATATCATAATATATTCCCTATCATCTCGAACTAACTCAATCCCACTACATCGGGACGAGACACCCACACGCCAGATCGAAGAGGGGATTAGATCTTGAGGCGGGCCTCACTTAATTCAAGAGAATCCCTTGTTTCAGAAGTAGCTGCTGAGCCAGCTAGTAGATCTCCCAAGCGTATGCCTCTAATACCCTTCCCTTAATACCCTTTACGAAATTCTACTTAGTGGAATTCGCCTATTCAATATTCTTTGAACCTCATTGAGGACCTTTGTTTTGCTTTAATATGGATAGTCCGGAGGACTAAGAAATCCATATTAACCTTCGGACTGGAGCCTTTGTTTTTGGAGCAGCAGGCTCAATGAAATTTGAGTTAAGGAAGACGGAGCGGTGCCATAAGACAGGGATATTGATTGATGAGAAGGCTAATATGGATTTCTTAGTCCGGAGGAGAAAAAAAAAATCGCAATATTCTTTGCACCTCTCAAATTCTTTGAGCCTTCGGTCCGAAAATACGCCTACTTTTCTAATGGATAAAGAAGTCAGAAGGACATTCTTTCTTTTCTGGCGGTCTTAATACGCCTTATAGTGGAATAAGACTCCTCTTCGCAATATTCTTTGCTCCTTACTAGTGGTAAAGGGTAGATTCATTCTTCATGAAAGGCATATTTCATTGCGCCTCATCTAGAGCTTTTCTTTGAGGAGGTTCAATGAAATATGAAAGAAGGCCAGACAGGTTAAGTTAATTACGGATAGTCCTACTCCTTCCCTTTCTAATGGATGGTCCTACGGATAAATCCTTCGGACTACTCCTACCCCTTAAGGAAGGTCCTCCTCCTACCCCTTAAGGAAGGTCCTCCGGATAAATCCTACGGACTACAGATGAATCTTCCGGACTCCGGACTACTCCTAGTTTTTTATGGATTCCTTTCCCTTTCCTTTATGGATGGTCCTACAGATGAATCTTCCGGACTACTCCTAATGGATGGTCCTACAGATAGCTCTTCCGGACGGA